>LBNU01033842.1:59959-79255 GCA_014162995.1 Artemisia annua
GGATATGTTAGCTACACCTTGATGTAGGCAATTAGCTACACATCCCCTTTGTAAAAAAATTTAAAAATGTACAGTTCAGCCCCTGCAGTAAGTCGCAGGGGCTGAACTGTACATTTTTAAAAGATTTTACAAAGGAATGTGTAGCTAATTGCCTACACTTAGATGTAGGTAAGATTTCCCATATATATATATATATATATATATATAATATATATATATATATATATATATATATATATATATATATATATATATATATATATATATATATAATTGGTTTGTCATTCTTTTTCTTGTGACCCATAGTATTTTATATACACGCTTATAACCGTGCTTATGAAGTGCAAGTCTTCTTTTATCTTTTAAACGCACATAACCGTGCACTAATTTAAGCACTTATTTTCGTGTAAAATAAAGATTAAAAGTCCACCCTTTTACAACCGTGGAAAAATAAGCGTGTATATATTCACTATTTTTTGTAGTGATTGTCTAAGGAGAGTGATCATTTCAAATCGATCTTCTATCAAAATATGTCATTTTGTTTATGTAGAAGTTAAATTAAGACGATAACAATAAACTCTTTGTCATTAGTATAGTGTTAGCATAATCTAAAATTTATAATATTTTTTAAATCAGTCTTATTTTAAAGGGTGTTGATAAAAAAAAATATCTTGTTATTGTAGAACTCACTTCAAAGCCTCCTTTTCTGATTGAGGGCAGTCAGGAAAAAATGGATTTTTGAATCGCCTAATTCAAGATAGTGTAATATCTCTTCTGAAGGGAAAAGTATATTTATGAATTGTTAATGTAGTAGAAAACTAGGAATAGTATCACTTTTAAATTTATCTGCTACACTTATAATTATATATATTTGATTTATTAACAATTGACCCAAATGAAGAGCTAGCCCAATATTTGTCACTGTGTGACTAAAAGGGTTCTCATACGACTCGAAATAGTTGAAAAGGGAATGATTAGGTGAACGCGAAAATATCTACCTTCCCGGGCCGGCTTGAGTTATTGCTATAAAGTATAGCGTAAAAACAAACATTTTCCACAGATATTATTTTTGAAGAAAACGACATATTGTATACTCAGGGTACGTTTTGGTGTAGTAGACTCTTCTAGACATTAAATTCATTTCCTTTCTAATGCAACCAAGTTTTTACTAGAAACTTTTTTGGCTGTTTGTATGATGAAATCATTAAAAGTTATAAGTTTGATAAATACAAACAAAATTAGGAAAAGGTTAATTAGTTGATTACTACGTATGTTATAAACTTTCATATGCTTACAAATTTCATGTGAACCAAAGAACTTTTGTGTATGACTATGTTTGGCGCAAAGCTTTTTGAAGCTTTTTGAGACAATGAGCGGTGAGGAATAAGCTTTTTAAATTTTAGTGTTCGTTTGGCATGAGAGCTATGAGCTTTGCTATTTTTTAGGAAAGCTCATTTTTTCAATGCTTCTTTATGAAGCTGTGAGCAGTGAGCTGTGGCTACTACTCATAGCTACTGCTCTCAGCTCACAGCTACTTTTGCCAAACATAGCCTATGTCATGCAATGCAAAAAGCTCCACAATCAAATATTTGTGGGTTCAGTCTCAAAACACGTGAGATATATTTGTTGTTGTGTATATTGTAAAATAATTAGTTGTCGGTCTAAGAAAAGTACAAATAATTATACGTGAAAAATAATTAGTTACTCAAAAGTTACAATCTACTAACTTACTTAATTCCAATAGTTTGCTGATATTCGCGGTTGGGTCTTGAGTGGGAAACCTGAAACTCGAACTTGTATTTTTAAATCAGCTAGGGATTCAACTTTCCACTCTATAGGAGGCATTGTTTAGGCTAGTGAAGTCGAGACACATACGTCATTCTCCATTGGATTTTGTGACCCTGCCTAGGTTTGCCACCCGGGTCTGGTATTTCACAGGGCATAGGATGCCTGCTTCAATGAGATCCTTGACCTAAGAGTCCATGGTCGTGGTCCTTTCAAGAGAGAGGGTGCACATCTTCTTCTTTATAGGAAATACAAATTGGATCAGGGCCCAAGTTGTGTTCTGCGAACTCTGTGGGGACACTCGTTATGTCCGACGGTTTCCAGGATACTACATCTAGGCTGTATGCTAGCATATGCACAAGTAGATTGTTTAATTGTGGTGGTAGATTAGCACCAATTGTGATGGGTTGGTCTGGGAATTCAGAGTTGATGACAACCTTTTCTTCTTTGGGATTGTCCTTTGGGATAGCTTCCCATTGTATTTCCATTACGTCACTTTTCTCAACTGCGGTAGCTAAGCTTGCGTCCTTGATAGGGTAGTCATAACACCTTCAGGGTATGATCTTTCGTAAGAGAAACCACTTAATGGAGTCGTTGAAGGCCTGAGACCACGCCTAACGTGTTATAGAATCTGGTTGAAGCAGTGCTCGTACATAATATCGACTGAGCTTCCCTCATCCACATATATTCTGCTGACTTTGTATGACATTATCATTGCAGTGATAACAATTCAGTCAGAATATGAGATGAAGGAGTCATATGGAATGTTTCACTATGGGATTGTTGCCAGTCTTCCATGAATTCGCTAATTCTTTTAATGCCTGATTGCTATGCCTGATTGCTTTGACTGAAGCATATAGACGTGTCTTGCTGGCTCGTCAAGGGATTTTTTAAGTATTTGGCTTGGGAATGAGCTGGGTATTTCCTACCAGGGATGGGTAGGTGAGTTGCTATAGGACGTGGTACCCTGAGACAGTGGACCAAATGATATCAGGGTATATTTTGTAGCTAAATCTAGGGTTAAATTAGCTTGAGGGTCGGTGCTAGGTGGAAATGTACTTTGAGTATTGGGTATATGAGTATATGAAGAAGTGTAAATAGATGGACATGTGTTTACCTAAGAGTCGGTTATACATCGAGTATGGTGTTATCCCCCTCTATATTTTCATTTGACCCTGAGCTAAGCCTGAAACCTGTAACTCTCCCTAAAATCGCGCGAGCTTTAGCTGAAGAGTTACTGCGTGTGGGCTGACTTGGTTGCTTTTTGTATGCATCTCTCCAGGCAATCCTTTTGTTGAGTTCCTTGTTGGCTGATGAACATTGCCTTCTAGATTTTGTTGACCCTTTCCATGGTAAATGAAATCCTCCACTTAAAATGATCCAAGGTGGCTGATGTTTGTTTTGAAAGCTAAAGGTTGCAAGTTTGTTCACCAGACATTCTGATTTGAAACTTATTTGAAAGGGATTTATCATCATCATCATCATCATCATCATCATCATCATCATCATCATTATTATTATTATTATTATTATTTAATTATTTATTTATTTATGGGCAAATGACAAAAAAATGCATCGAACTTGACACTTTTTGTGATTTTATGTAGCCAACTATTTTTTTTTCTTATTGTGTGTACTCAACTTTCAAATTTCGATCATTATGTGTATTTTGTGACCATTTTACCCTTATTTTTTTTGAATTTTGAAGGGTAAAATCGTCATTTTACATGGCAAAATAGTCACAAAATACACACAATGATCGAAATTTGAAAGTTCAATACACACAATAAGAAAAAAAATAGTTGGCTACACACAATCACAAAAAGTGTCAAGTTCGATGCATTTGTTTATCATTTGCCCTTTATTTATTCATTTATTTATTTATTTTTGCTTTTTCAAGTTAGAAAATGAATAAAAATAGGTGAAAGTTTACGGTTATGTTGTATCATATCCCCATGGATGGCGCCATTTTTACGTAGGGTATGCAAAACGAGATTAAAGATGATTTGGGGATGGTTGTGTTGTTCAGTTTCCCGTATTGAACGGTACGGGCCAAATGGTACGATTGAGAATCACGAGCTTGTGTAACGCTCACAACAAATGGTGTGGTGTATATGTTTACTATGTGAAATAGTATGAAAGTATATGTGGAGAATCCAGAGATTCGAGTGTCCCCCGAAGGTGAGGGAATGCCTTCTATTTGTAGAGAGACATTAGGGTTTAAAAATAAACCCGTAGGGATGATCAAACGGTTGTAAGACAGGACATGTGTTGATCATCCGGTGTGCAGACAAGAGTACACGTGGCAACTTCTGCTTGGCTCGTACCAGGTCATGCTCGATCCTCTGTTATTGCTAGTGTGTCTCCCATTTTCATGTGTCAGAAGGTACATCTTGGACGTTAATGACAGTTGTCTCACACATACCCGTTACATCTGAGAGGTCTTCCCATGCTGTATGAAGCTTGAGAACGTGACCAAGCCAATCAGATGTTGATAGTGGGCCTTGCAAAGTGTTTGTAATGGGCTTGACCTTGGCGAATAGTTAATGTCTTAGGGCCATTAATATTCATACGCTATCAACTATATATATAAACCTAATTAAGAATTAGGGTGAAGTAATTATTGTAATTTTGGTAAACCCTAAAACCATCCCTATCCTCCTCCTCCGCTCTTCTTTGGCCGAATACGAAGCCAAGCGCCCTTGGTGTTTTGTTGTTGATTTGATCACAAGTGTGTTCTTCATGGTTTGAAGATAATTCAAGCCTAGCAACTATAAGAGATTGCTGGAGTGTTAGTGTGGATTTTCGACTGGTCTAATCATGTTATTGATTAGAAGTTTGTTGTGTTGTCAAGATCTACTTGTTTGTGTTTGCGGGTTCGCCACAAGGTATGTAATTTAGGATTACTTGCATGATTGATTAAACGTGTGGTGTATAAGGGTTCATGGGGAAAAACCTTTTCATGTAAACTAAAGTTTTAATTGAGTATTCTGCTATACACTTTGATATGGATTATTATGCTTATTTAATTGCTAAATAATATTTTTAAAACAGCTTTTTGTTACATTGTTTCCATCAGTTATGATCCTTGAGAATGTTATTGAGGTGTTCGTTTGATCTTGGTGTAACGATATCACTTATACTCAGTTTGATCGGCACATGATGGTGCAAGATGACATTCTATTACCTATATATACTATAGATATCTAGAAACGACGTCATTTCCAACAAATAAAATATTATACGTTATTAATTTCTGTGTAACACCCCCATTTTCACGGTTCGCAGCGGATTTAGGGTTGGGGTATTACTTCATGGAATCACAGTTACAGTAATAGAAAACGACTCGAAAAGAGACATTTATAGAAATTTAGTTATCATTCATTTGATTATCAGAGTTTTTATAGTAAAAGATATACTTTTACTATTGATGAGGTCCCAAAGTCTAAGTAATATGTTATGTTTGAATGATAACCGGTTTGAAAGTCCTCCAAGTTCAGTGCCTCCTTTTGTCATATCTCTGTAGTAATGATATACCTAGAATACATGCTTAAAAATCAACACTAGGTGTTTAGTGAGTGTCATAGGTTTAGGTGTTAGTAAATACAAGTTCCACAGGGTTCAGTTGGTACACCCTTCAAGGAAATGTAGTGTGTGTGATAATTGTGATGGATGCACAATTATCAAGAGTGGGGTATGTTGCACTAAGCTCATGAACCACACGTTAACAATCCGGGTCATAGGGGCTGCAGACCCAACCATGAGGGGATGAGAAGGATAACTTTGTCAAAGTTAATCCTTTAGAGGGTTCAAATATAGTACTTATTGATACCATCCAGAAAGATGTAGTATCAACGGCAGTTTTCAAACTCCAATAGATCTATCAACTATACTCGCGTTCGCGTGGGTAAAATATCCCAAACGATTAAATTCATGAATTTTAGTTATGTAGTAGTGGCAGATAGTTTACTCGTGCAACAACCAAAGAAAAAGACTTGTATTCGGTTTAAAGTAAAGCAAGTAGCATGTATCCTCCTCACAGGTTTGTAAAGCATTTAGAAAGCGTTTTAAAAGATGTGAGACTATGAAAACTCACCTGGGCTTAGGGAAATCTTATTGATGCAAAAAGTGACTCGGAAACTAGACTACCTTACTCACGTATCCTGGTATGTTGTAGGTGTGGATGTATGTCAAGCTCTAGTTGTTTAGTTTAGGTTTCTTAAGTAATCATTCTTAGGGTTTTTAGAGTTTTAGATATAACACAACACCGTTCAGGCCATCACAATTCAGAAGTATAAGACTCCTCACATGAAGCTCCCTACTATTGTATTATGTTATCAACATAATACCGTTCGGGCCATCATAATTCAGAAGTTAATACTCCTCACATGAAGATCCTTACTATTGAGTTATGTATTTATTTAGAGTTTAGTTATAACATAACACCGTTCGGGCCATCATAATTCAGGAGTATATGCAATAATCGTTTGAGGAGCCAGGACACTTTAAATCGTATACCTAGCAGACTCGTCAAAAAAAATATCCGCATAATACCCCTCACATGAAGCTCCCTAGTATTATGTAATGCTTCTAACTTTAATATTTTTATTTTATACCCTTATAGTTTAACATATTTACAAAATCTACCCTAAACTTATAATACTTATATTATTTATTCTTATAACTATCTATACTTGACACAATTAGTCCCTATACTTCTATATTTTAGGAAATTGGCATAAATGACCCTTGGACTTATAAGTTTGTAAAATTTACCATTTAGACCCTTAACTTTACTTTTGCAAAACTAGTCCTTATTAGTTTATAACTATTTAACTATTTATCCTAGGGTTTTATAACTTTGCAAAAAGGGTCCTTATACTTATAACTTCTAAGAAATGTAAAAAATAGTCCCTAGAATTAATATTTTCAGAAATTTACCATATATACCCCTATGCATGGAAAACTTTGCAAAACTAGTCCTAATTCCATGCAAACTATATTTTTATGAAACAAAAAGGTTTCCTAGCTTATGGTTAACTAATATTAGCTTATCTAAGTTACCTAAACTAGCTTATAGCTTAATATAAGGGATTATAGCATATAATTAGGGTTTAGTCTATAATTAGGGTTTTAAAAAGAAAACTAGCAAATGATTATGACCAAGGCTTAGGCAAGGGTTCCTATGTGATCTAAGGCATCCTAATACTATCCTAGGATTGTAATGAAACTAATAAAAGCAAGTTTAAAGTCTTATGTGACTAGGGAAGGGTTAACGAGGGGTATGTCTAGGGTTTAGGGTTTCCTCGGCCAAAATAAACTCGACAAGGGTCCTTAGCTTGCTTTGCTCGACTCCTAGGCCTACTATAGCTCGAGTACTACCACTAGGTACAAAATATTTGAGGTGAAGAAGAGAAGAGGTGTGCCTTTGAAATGAAAGGGGTGTCGAGCTATTTATAGGGTCCGATTGGATTGGAGAGCAAGCAAAGCAAGTAGAAGGTGTCGAGGGGGGGGGGGAGGTGACTCACACAAGCTAATAGCTGACTAACACAAGCTACCTAATAACTAGGATGCCCTATAGGCGGTTCTAGGGTGGTTTGTGGTGAAAAGGAGGCCGCAGCACAAGTAGGTGATGCACCTACTTGTAAGCAGCCATGGAGGTGTGTGTGTGGGTTATAGGTTGTGACATGGTGATGACTAAGCTGCTAGGTAGGTTGCTAGGGGTGGTGGTAGGGTGCTTGGTTGCTTATAGTAGGTTTTAACTAGGTTTAGTCTTAGTTTAGGGCTTAAACTAGCTTAGGGTTTTTACTTAGGGTTTTGTGCCTAGGTTAGGGTCCTATGAGTGTCTAGTGACTAATCCTAAGTCCTAAAAGGCTTATACTAAGTGGTGGTAGCTTATGGGAAAGATTTGGGAAAGTTTGACCTAGTTTCCGGGAAGTTATAACCTAGTTATGGTTTTGTGCCTAAGGAACTTGTACCTAAGCTCTAATGGGTTGTACTAGTTCTTAAGGGTCCTAAGGTATCCTAATGTTCCTAAGGTAACTCATACATAAGCCTTGAACACTTTCAAACTAGTTTAGTTAAGCATACAGGATTTAGTAAGCACATAGACCTAAGTAGGGTTTATTTAGGGTTTATTAGGGTTAGTTAGGATTTTGTGATATGTTTAGTGTGTTAGATTGGTAGATTACTTATTATGATGTTGTTGTGATCTTATGCTTGATATACCAGGGGTTTATAGGATGTGAGTGTTGAGTTATTTGGCTTGTGTGGATACGTGAGCAGGTATAGAGAATCATGCAAGTAATGAATGCACATAAAAAGCAAAAAATTACATGTGAAATACCTACTATAGGTATTTGTAATGGGAATGATAGTAATAAGATTTTGTGGGTTGCTACATTCTGACAAATAAAATATTATATGTTATTAATATAATTAAGCCCAAAAAGTTAGCTGCGTAGACCAAAAAATAAGTAAAAGTAAAGATTTTACAAAAAAATCCCCAACTATGCACAAATTTGAGGAAACTACCTTGAACTTTTTGCTATTTACGACTTTTTTATATACTCCCTCCGTCCCAATTTAATAGTCCACGTTTCCTTTTTTAGATGTCCCAATTTAATTGTCCACTACTGAATATAGATAAGAAAGTTTGATCGAGTTTACCATATTGCCCTTGCTTGAAATTATTATTACAAACTTTAAAGAAGACTTTAATTAATTAGTTAAGGGTAAAACTGTCATTTTGTTAAAAAGTAAGAAAGAGAAAGCTGTAATAAACGCACTTTTCTTAAACTGTGTCTTTTTTGTCGGAGGACAATTGTTTCGGGACGGAGGGCGTAACAAACTTTATTTACAAAATATCTATCAGATATCTAGCGATTTCTTTAATAAAAAATATAAAGTCGAAAAGGTTTCTGGATTACGAACAGAACGCCCAGTATTCATACGCTTTTGACGTACGTGGGCTTTTATAAAATTGTTGAAGTTTAATATATATATTTTTTTAAATAAAAAGAAATTTTCAAAATGAGCCCTTAGCTTACCAAGTAACAGTAAAAGATATCCTAATCTTTTTTTAAAACCACAAAAGCGAAAGGCGTACAATTCTATGAAATTTTGAATTATATATAAGTAATTGTTTTTTCTTTAACAAATTTTATTTACCAAATATTTAACAAATAGCTAGCGATTTTTTTAATAAAACATATACCGCCGAAGAGGCTTCTGGATTACGAACAAAACGAGCCCAATATTGATATACTTTTGACATAAGCATGATTTTATAAAAAATGTTGAAGTTTAATATATATATTTTTATTTAGAAAAAAAATATCTAGCGATTTTTTAATAAAATACTATCGAAAATTCCCTCCGGATTACGAACAAAATGAGCCAAATATGATATACTTTGACAAACCTACGAGTTTATAAAAAAATGTTAAAGTTTAATATATATATATATATATATATATATATATATATATATATATATATATATATATATATATATATATATATATATATATATATATATATATATATTAATAAACAATATACAAATTCTTAAATCCATGTCATAAACAATATACATGTACAACTTATATATAAAAAAAGACCAACATGAAAATTTGTGTCTACAATGCTCTTTTATAAACAATATACAAATCCTTAAATAATAGAAAAGCGTATATTCTAATGGTTTACCGACTACATTTGGTTCACAATTATACCCCGGACCTGGTGCAAGCAATGTGAAGTTCTTTAGCGGTTTAACTATTTTGCTAATGGTTCCGGCTGCATCAACACTAAATTCAAATGAGCTAGCGTAATTGTTTGGTTCCTGAGCCCACGAGTTGATAACCCCGCCCTTACAGCAATTTTGCTATTCGATGATTGTAAGGAGTCCCGGGCAGTAAATCGACGATTGAAGGTGTTTTCTTGCAGCAGTGTGGGGGTGAGCGCGGTTCCGGAACCGCACGGAACCGACCCGGAACCGCAAGAACCGAGAACCGAAATATTCATAATTTAGGAACCGAGAACCGGACCGACGAACATGTTTCGGTTCCGGTTCGGTTCTCGGGTCCGGTCCGGGTATTTCGGTTCTACCCGATTGGAACCGCAAAATTTTAAAAACCCGTGTTGTGAAGGACCCATGTATAGATATATATCTTGATCATGCATGTGCATGTTATCGCACTCAGCTCTTGTAGTAAACTAGAAAGTATTTGTTTTGTTATCTTGCTAACCTTTTACTCCGTATTAGTAATCTTCGTATCAGGTTCAAGATGAACCTCATGTTAGAATTACCTGTTGTCCCATTGAACTTTTTTTATGGACTTTTACTGGTTTGAGAAAGTGAAAAATAAGGAAAATTAGTTTGTCAAAATATTGGTTACATGTATAAGCAGTGAAGCACAATATTTTGTAAAGTGCAAAACACATACTTTTCTACTTGATCAATAGTGAAAAATAACTCATACTTTGAAAGTGATCAGTGGAGATGGTTACAACTTACAAGTATAAGCACAGTATTTTGACAAACTTGTCATGTTTTCTACTTGATCTATAATCTTGTTTAAATTAGTTATTTCATATAAACTTATCATGTTTTCTGATCACATTATCACCTCTCTCGGTTCCATATTCTCTAATAAAAACTAAATAAATGATGACATTATTGAAATCGTGCGGTTCTTTGGTTCTGGAACCGATACCCGCGGTTCCGGACCGAACCGAACCGAGAACCGAAACTTACAATATCTAAGAACCGAGAACCGGACCGCGGTTCTAAAATGCGGTTCGGGTTGGGTCGGTTCTGGTTCGGTTCTCGGTTCCGGTTCGGTTCTCGGTACATTTGCTCACCCCTAGTGTGGAGATGTAGTTTTGTATCTTGAACAATCTCCTTGTTCAGTTGGTTGACCACCCATCATGCTTCATATTACCTCTTTTTCAGCCCATGTCCATCCCATGTCCATCCTGAGGTTCACCCCAAAGGTGAAATGTGACGGTATTGCTAGAAGTTGTACATGGTAACAACCGCCTAAACAAATTATCAAACTCATTAGAATATCCAACATGTCGAACATAGTAAATTTACAGAGAACGAAAAAGTTTCAACATCTAATATATTAAATCTTTAATATAATAGCTTTGACCTAAACTATGGATGATTGGAAAATTCAAAACAAAGAGTAAATTAGTACTTACAACATAGCCATCAGGAGTCCAACTAATAATGTCCCACTTGATTGTAATATTTCCATTGGGATCAACTGCATCATAAGCTTATGCAAGTAAAAGTTACTGCATCTCAGTTCAATAGCTACTGCATTAGATAAATAATCAAGCATACAAAGTCACTTTCGCACATGGCACAAACTACATCTAACCTAACTTATTCTCATACGCCCCAAATAAAAGCTACTGCATCTCAGTTCAAAAGTTACTGCATCAGATAAATAATCAAGCATACAAAGTCACTTTCGCACATGACACAAACTACATCTAACCTAACTTATGCTTATACGCCGGAAACTAAAAGCTACTGCATCTCAGTTCAAAAGCTACTGCATCAGATAAATAATCAAGCATACAAAGTCACTTTCGCACATGACACAAACTACATCTAACCTAACTTATGCTTATACGCCGGAAACTAAAAGCTACTGCATCTCAGTTCAATAGCTACTGCATCACATAAATAATCAAGCATACAAAGTCACTTTCGCACATGACACAAACTACATCTAACCTAACTTATGACGGAAACTAAAAGCTACTGCATCTCACTTCAATAGCTACTGCATCACATAAATAATCAAGTATACAAAGTCACTTTCGCCCATGACACAAACTACATCTAACCTAACTTATGCTTATACGCCGGAAACTAAAAGCTATTGCATCTCAGTTCAAAAGCTACTGCATCAGATAAATAATCAAGTATACAAAGTCACTTTCGCACATGACACAAACTACATCTAACCTAACTTATGCTTATACGCCGGAAACTAAAAGCTATTGCATCTCAGTTCAAAAGCTACTGCATCACATAAATAATCAAGTATACAAAGTCACTTTCGAACATGACACAAACTACATCTAACCTAACTTATGCTTATACGCCGCAAGCTAAAAGCTACTGCATCTCAGTTCAATAGCTACTGCATCACATAAATAATCAAGTATACAAAGTTACTTTCGCACATGGCAAAAACTACATCTAACCTAACATATGCTCATACGCTGCAAAATAAAAGCTACTGCATCTCAGTTCGAAAGCTACTGTATCAGATAAATAATCAAGCATACAAAATCACTTTCGCACATGACACAAACTACATCTAACCTAACTTATGCTTATACGCTGCAAACTAAAAGCTACTGCATCTTAGTTCAATAGCTACTGCATCTCAAAATTAGTAAACGTAAATTAATTAAAAGATGCATTAAACAAAATTAATGTTAAAACTTAAAAGATAAACTTACGATTCGATTTTATATTGGCCATAGTTGATGTAGTAATGATTAGTGGTGCTGTGGTGAATAGTTGATGCAGTAATGATTTATTAGTGGTGCAGTAATGATCAGTTTATGCAGTAATGATTGGTGGTGTGGTGGTGATTGGTGGTGCGGTGGTGATTGGTGATGCGGTGGTGATTGTTGGTGCGGTGGTGATTGGTGGTGCGGTGCTGATTGGTGGTGCGGTGGTGATTGGTGGTGCAGTGCTGATTGGTGGTGCGGTGCTGATTGGTAGAAACATAAGGGGCACCGCACCAATCACCACCAATCATCACCCACCACATATCAGCACCGCACCACCAATCATCACCGCACCACCAATCAGCACCGCACCACCAATCAGCACCGCACCACAAATCATTACTGCACCACTAATCAATCATTACTGCATCAACTATTCACCACAGCACCACTAATCATTACTGTATCAACTATGGCCAATATAAAATCGAATCGTAAGTTTATCTTTTAAGTTTAAACATTAATTTTGTTTACTACATCTTTTAATTAATTTACATTTACTAATTTTGAGATGCAGTAGCTATTGAACTAAGATGCAGTAGCTTTTAGTTTGTGGCGTATAAGCATAAGTTAGGTTAGATGTAGTTTGTGTCATGTGCGAAAGTGATTTTGTATGCTTGATTATTTATCTGATGCAGTAGCTTTCGAACTGAGATGTAGTAGCTTTTAGTTTGCAGCGTATGAGCATATGTTAGGTTAGATGTAGTTTGTGCCATGTCCGAAAGTAACTTTGTATACTTGATTATTTATGTGATGCAGTAGCTATTGAACTGAGATGCAGTAGCTTTAGTTTGCGGCGTATAAGCATAAGTTAGGTTGGATGTAGTTTGTGTCATGTTTGAAAGTGACTTTGTATGCTTGATTATTTATCTGATGCAGTAGCTTTTGAACAGAGATGCAATAGCTTTTAGTTTCCGGCGTATAAGCATAAGTTAGGTTAGATGTAGTTTGTGTCATGGGCGAAAGTGACTTTGTATTCTTGATTATTTATGTGATGCAGTAGCTATTGAAGTGAGATGTAGTAGCTTTTAGTTTCCGTCATAAGTTAGGTTAGATGTAGTTTGTGTCATGTGCGAAAGTGACTTTGTATTCTTGATTATTTATGTGATGCAGCAGCTATTGAACTGAGATGCAGTAGCTTTTAGTTTGCAGCGTATAAGCATAAGTTAGGTTAGATGTAGTTTGTGTTATGTGCGAAAGTGACTTTGTATGCTTGATTATTTATCTAATGAAGTAGCTATTGAACTGAGATGCAGTAACTTTTACTTGCATAAGCTTATGACGCAGTTGATCCCAATGGAAATATTACAATCAAGTGGGATATTATTAGTTGGACTCCTGATGGCTATGTTGTAAGTACTAATTTACACTTTGTTTTGAATTTTCCAATCATCCATTGTTTAGGTCAAAGTTATTTCATTAAAGATTTAATATATTAGATGTTGAAACTTTTTCGTTCTCTGTAAATTTACTATGTTCGACATGTTGGATATTCTTATGAGTTTGATAATTTGTTTAGGCGGTTGTTACCATGTACAACTTCTAGCAATACCGTCACATTTCACCTCTGGGGTGAACCTCAGGATGGACATGGGCTGAAAAAGAGGTAATATGGAGCATGATGGGTGGTCAACCAACTGAACAAGGAGATTTTTCAAGATACAAAACTACATCTCCACACTGCTGCAAGAAAACACCTTCAATCGTCGATTTACTGCCCGGACTCCTTACAATCATCGAATAGCAAAATTGCTGTAAGGGCGGGGTTATCAACTCGTGGGCTTTGGAACCAAACTATTACGCTAGCTCATTTGATTTTAGTGTTGATGCAGCTGGAACCATTAGCAAAATAGTTAAACCGCCAAAGAACTTCACATTGCTTGCACCAGGTCCTGGGTATAATTGTGAACCAAATGTTGTTGGTAAACCATTAGAATATACGTTTTTCTATTATTTAAGGATTTGTATATTGTTTAAGAAAGAGCATTGTAGACACAAATTTTCATGTTGGTCTTTTTTATATATAAGTTGTACATGTATATTGTTTATGACATGCATTTAAGAATTTGCATATTGTTTATTAATTTTACAAAATGAGTTAGTACTTCATTTCATCCTTTTTATAAGTTGTGCATGTTTATAATGGTCCAAATCTTCATTTCATCCTTTAAATATACTGCATCCCTGTTAATTTTCTGCTGCATCACTGTTGATTTTCTACAGCATCACAGTGTATAAATCTAATGGATCACAAGGATGTAAATTACTACATCGCATTGTAGATAAACTTAATGTATCATAAAGATGTAAATTACTGCATCACAATGTATAAATTTACTGAATCACAATGTTATAAATTTGCTGAATCAATATATATAAATCTATTGCATCATAATGTATTTAACTGGTGCACCATAGTTTAATATAATTCTACTGCATCATGATGCAAAAAAAAAATGATTTTCACTTTCTAATCTAGAAGTAGTGCTTCCTTTTCTTTGGAGCTAACTGGGGAGCAGATGATACATCTTTAGAGTTCTTCCTTTTCTTTGGACCCATTTGGTTAGTTGTCATGATTGATGTTGAGTAATTAGTGTTTTGTGCTATCGGTTTGGAAGGTTTGGATGCTGATATCATGACTGGTGTGTGGTAGACAGGAAAGTTTGCTGAAACAACGACATATAACAACTTCAGTAACTATGCACACATTCATCAAATAACTTACACAAGACATGCTGCTAATAAGCGGTTTTAGTAACACTCAAGCACCACATATACTAGAAATACTATTGTAAAATTAGTAAACTGACTACAAATTAAGCTAATGCAAGTCGCATAATAGAAAATAGAGAGGTGAATCAAACCATCTACATCAAACATTACGCGCCTAACCTAATATAGACTCATATGCAACATACAATACTTTACTGCATTAGATCACACCATCTACATCAAACATTGGATCACATACACAAACACTTTTTGACACTTAAAATACTAGGCGTCTAACCGACTGTGATGCAGTAGAAAATTAACTGTGATGCAGTATAATTTAAACAATGATGCAGTTAAAAACACGAGTGATGCAGTAACAAATAAATTTTGATGCAATAAAAATTAAGAAAAACTGTTATGCAATAACGTATTAAATAAAAGACTTTTACTCCAAAAAATTGAAGGATGTTTGAACGAAATATACATGCCATTTGTAGTTGAAGCGTAACGTAATGTCATTACTGCATTACTGATATTATATATTGAGACGAGCTATGGTTCAGGTTGTGTTGGACCACAAACAATTTTATCCATTTAAAAATAAACAAGTACTTTCATGACTTATTACTTAAAAAATAGAGTCTCACAATGGTAAATTAGATATTTTAGTAAAATATTTCAAAATAAACATTTGAGATGCATTAATAAATAAGCATTGATGCAGTATAATATAAAATATGACGCAGTAACTGTTAGCATCAAAGAAATATAAAGAAGTGATGGTCATTCGAATCCTAAGAACTTTGTAATGTGTCGTAAACGTATGATAGATTAGTCAATTGGACTTGTGGACTTAGTTAATCTAATATGTTATAAGCATTATTAGAAAAGTCTTGTAATGTTATGTAAAAGTCCAAGTCCAAGCCCAAGCCCAAGCCCATCAAAGCCTTTAGGGCATCATATCTTGTACTATAAATACACCTCAAACTCTCATTTGAGGTGTGTGCTTGTATGTGTTTTATGTGTGTTTTCTCTAATATAAGTTCTATTCCATACGCCTCATATTATACATCAAGTCACCATCTTTCTCATATCTTTTCTACATATTTTACGTGTGTGTGATAAATAAAGTTGTGTTATTTACATGTTAACAGTAACATTTAAAGATTCATGCAGTAAGAAATAAATATTGATTCAGTAAAGAAAATAAGCATTGATATGATCAATGTATTAACCTGATACTCTATGGAAATCCAAATTATCTGATATTGGACGACCTTGTGCTCTAACACCAATTAGTAGAATATACATACACAAAATTATCTTAAGCTAACTCTCTATTGAACTAGCAGATATAATGATTAATCTATTCCGGATATATAGATGCAAAAATACATAACATCCTAACATTTTAGATAGCAATCAACAAGCTTCATTCAATGGCCAAATTTTATCAACTTGCAACGCTCATAAATACAAAATCCTGACAGCATACCTGAGCGCAACCACCAGCATTGAGCCGACCAACCTCCCCGCCACTTGTTGTGACACACTCCCTCCTACCAAATTAAACAAAACAAGAACTTAAATGCAACAACCCAAAAATATACTACAAGGATTTTCTATTGAGTCATAAAGTGACTCAAAAGTCATGCTTGAAATTAAATAATCTACTCTTCTTTGCTGCAATCAAGTCTGTGATCTAAAGATAGATAATATAATCCCCCTTCTACTGACTCAAGTATGCAACGGGAATCGCCAACAGAAGCTACAATAATGACTGATCCTTCAACAATTACAAAGGTGATAGTTGTTCCGGATTATTGAACTACACATACAAGCATTTTTTACTAATAACAAAAACAACAAACATTAGCTAATAGTTTCATATTTTCCACAAACAAACACCTACTGCATCAACATTCAAAAGAGTTGCATCATAAATATAACTACACATACAAGCATTTTTTACTAATAAAATAACCAAAAAATAAGCTAATATATATATATATATATATCTTAGTTTTCTAAAGAAAAATACCAACTGCATCAGTATTTCAAAACAACTGCATCAAACTTATAACTAAATATACAAGCCTTTTCCGGATAAAATAACAAAAAAACTAGGCAATAAATCCACATTTTTCACAAACACACACACACACACACACACACACATTGCATCAAATGCCCTTACATGCTTAACTCTATATGTCTCATTCATCTAGGTATAGATTTTTTGCCTTTAGATTTTACACCTTTATTTCATGAGAACCTCTGTGTCACAATCCGATAGGTCATAATAGTCTCAATATTGTCTTAAGTGTCCTAGAGTCTTCATGCATACTCATTTCCTTATTCATCACCTTGTTTCCTTCTAAACAATCCACTCCTTTGTCAAGAGATTTTTAGATTGTAATCTAATACCTCTCTAAGTTGATGTGACAACTTAAATATTTCATCCGAAATGCTTAAGTATTTTTAATTAGCTTAATGCAAATTAAAATGTCACTCATCCTTCATCCTTCGTGTCATTGTCAATCTCATCGCTTTTGTGATGTTTTGTCTTTGTTTTTGTCACATTCTATATCCGGATGAGCATGAATTTAATAGGAAGGGAAAACACACTCACTCACATATATCCCTCTACCTCGCACCCAAAACCAAGTCATCCTGTGTACTACCAATCTCGAGTCATCCACCATTTCCATGCCCTCAAAGAAACCAAGAATCAACATCATACCTCCTAAACCACTCCTCATCGATTTAACACAAGATAACACCAAAACTCCATCACCTCAACCTCAAATTTCATCTCCTAGTGAACCTAATGCACCATCTAAAGCATCCTCCACCATATCTTAACCTCCATCCATCAATGGATATATCAACTCACAATTGTCTCCACCACCAAAAGTATCACCACCACCTCCTACCCAAGAAATTCCTTCCTTGAACATCACTCTTTCGCTTCCACCTAGCTCGAAATAATATTATGCTTAAAATAAGTATTATATGTTCGGTATCAAAAATCAGAAAGTTACACACCTTTCCGCAAAGTCAGAAAACAATTTTGTACATTAAAATTTTTTTTGAGTACCAGATTGGCGGCCCCCTTAATTCTTTGGGCGGCCCCCTTAAATAATGGGCGGTCCCCTTAATTATTTAAGGGGTCCGCCTATCTGTTTGGCAGTTTTTTAGAAACTTTAAAAATTCATATAAAATTAACCGTAACTCCGTAGAAGTCGTGCCACCCGGCGTTTTAAAGGTAATTGAGTCTACTTTCATTTAAAAATACTTACAAGTAACCATTACAAACTTAAATAAGTCAAAAAGTCAAAATACTATACGGTGGTCAAAAATTTGTGTTTCGTTTTAATGTAAAACTTTTGTCTTACCTTTTCCTTCAAGTCGGGCATTCCTAGTTGACATACTTTTGAAAAATTAAGTATTTATGTTTTCAAAATATTGATCTTAATTAAATTATAGAATGGGGAGGAAACTATTTTATTTTCAAATAAAATCGAGCTAAGTAAATATTGGTGTATATAATACACAAAACGACGACAAGCGTTTTATGTGTTATGTGAACTTCTTTGTGATTTTATTTTGTTAATAGAGTATATTAGATAATCGTGGCTATTTGAAATTTAGCTATTTGTATATCTAAGTATATATGCCATGTACTCTATTAGTTTGTAACTAGTTGTCCGTTTAAGCCTAAATAGATCTTATGCTAGATTTCGTGCATTAGGATTGTAATACTTTTCTTGCATTGCATACAGATATAGATGGCTTAATGTTACTCAAACATATTGTAAATGAGTTAAATTTAGTCACCTAAATATTTCAAACAATTTAATCTTTTCTCAACAACACACTTAAATATTTTCAATAAATTACCTTGGTTTACCTTAGGTTGTTTAAATAAGAGAAATTAGATCATTTTAAAACATTAGTAGTTATATAAAAGAAAAAATATTTTCAAAATCTAAGTGTGTTCATAAATAGTCTTTCACATATGCAAAACATAAAATAATCATGATGTAATAAGTCAACTTTCAATCATTCACTAACCTCACTCATAAATAATCTTAGGATTAATGGAACATACTATCAAAATGTCTATCTATTTTAAATGAGTGTTCGTGAGGGTCAAGAAAGATCTTGATATTATATCAATTCATTATTCAAATTATGGTTGATATATTTATCAAATCTAATTGATATGTTTTTTAGTGTGGACAA
>LBNU01033842.1:79553-95754 GCA_014162995.1 Artemisia annua
TGATAACTTATGTAATGTGATATTCACTTAATTGAGTTCAGTCTATTGGTCAGACTATTTTCCAAAGGTTCAAAATATGCAGGGTGTTTACTACTGCTAGTACATAGTTAATACGGCTAGTACACAGTTTATGCTGCTAGAAGTTATAGTTTTGTATAATCTGGAATCCTTTAATTTAAAAGAGTATTCACAAGTACGAACTTAACAATTAATACATTATCAACAACAACAACAACAACAACAACAACAACAACAACAAAAATCCTTTAAAAGAGTATTTGCAGCAAAACAAAAGCTTAAATAGGTTCTGCAGACAAAAATAAATCCCTAAACAGAGTGTTACAGCTTGATAATGACATGTGCTTCACTTTGATTTTCGTATAACAATACCTTCACAGTCGGTTCGATAGTAGGCATCCTTTGCTTGTGGAATTACTCGCGGCACTATGTTATCATTTTGATCGTGAATGACTGTACTAAATTCCTCATCGACATCATCATACGTATCTTTGTAATTCTTGGTAGGTGTTTTAAAGATAATAGACAATTTTTTATCTGCCTGGTCTTTCACATAAAACACTTGTCGTGCTTGTGAGGATAATATGAATGGATCATCCTTGTGGCCTAAACTATTCAGGTCTACCAATGTGTAACCAAGATTATCGCGTTTGACCCCACCATTTTTTGAATTAATCCAATCACATTTGAAAAGAGGAATTTGCTTGAAACGGTAATCTAGTGCCCATATCTCTTGTAAAATCCCATAATAAAATGCTTTTCTTGTGGTTGCAACTTCTTTGGATATGTGAAGATCTGCTGCCTCAACACTAACCCTACTGTTCTGGTAAACTATGCCATCATTACTTTTCGTACAAAATGTATACCCATTAATGTTATATGCCTCGTATTTCACTATGTCGGCGCGTGGTCCAAATGATATCCACCTCACAGTTTCTAATACACTATCTTTGGATATCGCTAACTCTCTCTCAACCTGAATTTCATTACAAGTATATATTACCTTTAAATTGCAGGAACAACTCACTTATATTTATAAACAAATAAACAATTAGTATAAACAACATACGAGTAATTACCTCTTCGTGTAACCACTTAGCAAAAGATTTAGTGTGCTCATTCTCCAACAATGCCATTTTTTTA
Source organism: Artemisia annua (assembly GCA_014162995.1). Classification (NCBI taxonomy): domain Eukaryota; kingdom Viridiplantae; phylum Streptophyta; class Magnoliopsida; order Asterales; family Asteraceae; genus Artemisia; species Artemisia annua. The sequence continues at coordinate 80,715 of LBNU01033842.1, forward strand.
CCCGGGAATTTTGTTTTCAAAAATTGCTTGTGTCGCCTGAAACAAAACAATGTATTTGATTATTATATTTGATACAACATTTTAAGCAACGAAATAGACATGTGTTAGTAATACTTACTCGATATACGGCACCATTTCATTTGTATTCTGTATTACATACAAATGTGCTTTCTGAAAGACGTCTCCGGAAAGTACACTTGATTTGCTGGCCGACAATGGCTTTCCATCCTCATTTTCATTGGTTACATGTTTATGATGTGGGATACCGATAGTTTTCATGGTTTTATGATACTCGCTAAAAAACTCTATTGTTTCTTCCGCGATAGTCTCCTCAACAATGCATCCCTCTGGTCTATTTCTGTTTCGCACATGTCGTTTATAACCTTCATACATCTTTCGAAGGGATACATCCACCGAAAGCATACGAGACCACATAATTTTACCTCCCTAGTTAGGTGCACTGTCAAGTGTATCATAATATCAAAAAATGACGGAGGAAAGAACTTCTCGAGAAGGCACAGTGTTACAACAAGTTCTTGTTGCATCTTATCTAGTTCTTTCAAGATGATTTCTTTCCTACATATAGATTTAAAGAAAAAACAAAACCTGATAATAGTAAATCGTGTGGGTGGGAGCTAGATTGAACGTATAGCAATGGGCAAAAACTCTTGCATTAGCATGTGATAGTCATGCGATTTAATGCCAATGAGCTTCCTATCATTTTGGCTGACCAAACTAGAGAAATTTGAACAATAGCCTTGTGGTACCCTGATGTTGTTTAACGTTTCACAAAAGATGTCTTTTTCAGCATTCGTTAATGTGTAACCTGCTGGAGGTAGTGTTGTTTTGTCTGCTTCTTTCCTAGCAAACAACTCTTCTTTTATCCCCAACTCTTCCAGATCCAATCGAGCATTCATTCCATCTTTTGTCTTTCCAAGAACATTCAGCAAAGTTCCGTCTAGACTCTCAACAACATTCTTTTCTACATGCATGAAGTTAATACAATGTGGAACAGCATTATGCCTCCAATACCTTAGCTTTCGATACCAAATATTGAATTTCTTCCAATATGGTTCATTTACTTGGCTTGCACTACCCTCTGCTTCTGTTGTTTCCTTATCTGCTTGGTAATCTTCTCACCTCTGCCTCTCGTATCTTCTTGGTTATTCGAGGTGTTATTGTTTTTTCGTTTGCCTTTTCCCCATTTATTTTCAATTAGTTGTACCTCGTTGTATATTTGTTCACCAGTCAATGGAGTTAGAGCATGCTGAATTTCTTCTTGTCCATTAAACGCCGTCGTTTGCCTTCTGAACGCATGGTTGTATGGTAGATATCGTCTGTGTCCAGCATAACTTTGCTTGGATGAGGCGGAAAGTCTAACACAGTGTGTATCTTTCCCACATACTACACAACCTTTGAATCCATTGTATAGGCAGCCACATAATGTACCAAGTGCAGGGTAATCATTTATCGTCCATAACACAGCGGCACGCAGTTTAATCTTCTCTTTTTTAAAAGCATCATATGTATCAACCCCGTCATCAAATAAGGTATGCAGATCATTAACCAACGGATCTAAAAATACATCGATATCATTTCCCGGGTATCCCGATATCAATACCGAAAGCATGATAAACTTTCTTTTCATACACAACCATGGAGGAAGGTTGTATATGACAGATAAAACTGGCCATACACTGTGATGCCTAGTTCCTGAGTTGACGTCAACCCCATCAGCCGATATTCCTAGCCGTAGATTTCTCGGATCTTTAGCAAAGTGGGGGAATTTTTCATCTATGGTACGCCATGCCTGTGAATCTGCAGGGTGACGTAAAACACCATCTGTTACCCTCCTTGTTGCGTGCCATCTTAGATCTTCTGAAATACTCTCTAACTTAAAGAGTCGTTGCAGTCTTGGTATAATTGGAAAGTACCACATTACCTTTGCCGGGATGTTTTCATACACTTTACGTGTCTTATTATCCACCTTCCGTCTTGATATCCTACAAGTTGGACAAACAGTCAACTCCTTGTTAGTCTTCCAGTAAAGAATGCAGTTGTTGCTACATACATGTATCTTTTCGTATCCTGATCCCATCATTCTCATTAGCTTTTTGGCCTGATAAGTTTTTTCAACCATTTCGTTACCAGCAGGTAGCATTTTATTTTATCAATCCTAGTAATTTAGTAAAGAACTTATCAGAAGCTCCATACTTACCCTTCAAGTTGAGTAGTTGAACTAAAACTTATTGAAACTAATAATAGTGGCTTCTCCGCGTCTAATAATAGTGCTTTGTTGAAACTAAGACCTTGATAGATCTTTGAGCACTCGTGAATCATTAGTAATGTTTATGTAATCACAAACACACTAATAGAAAGTCTCTAATACTTGTATTATAAAGCGGAAACAAACACAAGTAAGAACACAAAATACTAAGAACGCTTTGATCCTCTATGAATCTTTTATAAACTAAAACTTATTTTTCAACTCGTACATAGAACATAATAATGTGTTCCTTTTATAGACATGGAACCCCAAACCTAAACCGTTTAACAAGAAACGTATATTCTATAAACTATAGAAGATATGCATTATAATCTCCTAATAAAGCTCATGCATATCCTAACTGAATTACAAAATACGCGGTTTATCTATATCCGCAGAAACATAATACGCGAAAACTATACTTCCGCAGAAACACTTCTTCAGCAGAATCTAGCTCTTCAGCAGATTCCATCAGCATTATTCTTCAGCAGAATTCTCACTTAGCAGAATTCCCAACAATCCTCCCCTAACCTTGAATTTGACATGGTTAAGTTCAAGATTCTTGATAGATCTTTAATACTTCAGAATAAGAGGATTGACTTCGAACTTCAACAACAAAGAATCAAACCCACCACGTCTCTATGAATGGCAAACTGTAAACTTCAGATCTTTGCAGCAACAAATGACAAAGTGTACATCAAAACATATTAGTTTCAGACTATTCTCATCACATCCAGATGTGTGAACTCCTGTGAGAGGTGAATCATTGAAAACAATGGATTTGATGTCTCTTTACCTATAGCCATCACTACTGGAGTAGCCAAATGTTTAAGTTCGAAAACTATGGTACACTGATGACCATATGATTTTTAGCAAATCATTAGCTATAAACGGATTTGAAATGTCTTTACCTGTAGCCGTTTGCTCAGGACTAGCCAATTCTTAGGTTGAATGAAACACCTTTGGTGAATTGATTACCAAATATGGTATTCCACTGCCTTTACCACAAGCCATACACTTGTGGGCTAGCCAAGTCTTTGGATTCCAAAAAGGATTAATCCATGGTGAATTGATGACCATACAACCCTCAGCAATGAAGCATGGGTGAGTTGCATACCCTATGATTTTGAGCAAACCATTACAGCTTAACTCTTTGATGGACACAAGTCACATCTGGTGAGTTGATAACCATCAACAAAGTGATTTACAACAAACATGCAGAAAGTTAGTACAAATATACAATAACTATTTTTTTTACTAAGAGAAATAAAGAAATAAAATACAATAAAATATACAACAAAGAATACCAGAATGAAGTAGAAGCTTTGTGTTGCCGAAGCTTAGACTTGATCAACCCAATCAACTATTCAGCATGTGTTATAGCATTTGACACTTGACACTGGATTAGGAGGAACTTCTGATCTGCTTCTAAGTAATCTTTTCATCAGTTTAGGTGACAAAGGATAATGCTGATCAGAAAACATACATACTCTCATCCCACACTTGGTTTCAACAACATGCACATTTGGATAAGGATAAATTCTCCATGTATCAACCTTCCACTTATGATAATTCTTCGAAATTGAATACCCTGTACCATTTGGAGACTGAGAATCAAACAGAACTTGAAGATCACCCAATAGGTACAACCCAGCTCCTTGTGGTTTATTAGATGCATAATGGTGTGTTACAAAACCATAAAGAGTATTCAGATCATGCCTATCCACCAAATGAAGTATATCTTTCAAGAAAGTAAACTCCATAGAGGATTTATCAAGCCTATAAATAGTGTTAATCTGTCCATCAGTCACTTTCCAATGTGTCAACATACTATAAGAATCCACAGGAAAAGTTGTAGAGGAACCCATCTTGATAAATGTTGTATTATCAGCCTGTAAGTCCACATGCTTAGAAGATCTACTCTTCTGAGAGGTTTGCTTCTAGCTAATCTCACAGATCTTCTGATAGCAATATGTCTTCTGTGGGACATCCTTTTCTTCCTCCTACCAGGTACATATATCCCCATAGAAAAAGAAGGATTTACCTTCTCAGATGCACCAGAGGCATCTTCAGTAGGAATAGAAGATGTAGAAACAGAAGGAATTGAAGCAGAGCCACCTTCTTGATACAACTTGTCAAGCTCTTGTCTAGCCTTTTTAGTTCTAGCAGCTTCTTGTTCAGATCTTTTAACCATGTCTGCTCTATAGTTGGAAAGAAATGCTCCTCCTTGATCAGTAGATGCAGAAGAAGGAATAGTATCAGTCTCAATTATGCTAACAGGTTCCTTTGGATCCATATCTTGATCAGTAGCTTTTGTTGAAGCTTCAGGAGAAACATGAAGAACTGATGGTTGGCTTTCAGATGCTTCCTCAGTGGAAATGGAAGGTACAGCTGTTGTATCAGCAGAATGTATTCTTTCATTAGATTGTACACTGTCAGCAGATTGTACACCTCCAGTAGATTTCTCAGCAAATAAATCCACAGTTTCAACCAACTTGGATCTTTTGGCTTTTGGAGCATCCATATCACCAGCAATCCTTTTCAATTTAGAAGTTGGTGTAATATGCTTCATAATCTGATTATACAGACTTGTCAAATCAGATTCAGGCAAAGCCCAGACTTGCTTTCGTGACAAACCAGAATTATAGATAGCTGTACTCTGATTGTATACCACATTCCTCATATAAGTTTTCTTCTATGCTTCAATAGGTGGTCTTTCCCTTTTTGCTTTAGCCTTCTGAGCTGCAATAGCTTTCCTCTTTTCAGCTGCAGCCTTCTTCTTTTGTTGTCCAATGGCCATCATTTGTGCAGCAAAATTGACACTATCAAAATCAGCACCCAGAATACTTTGAGCAAGAGTAGGATTTGAAGCAGCTTGCATAGTGTAAGAATCCCACTGCTCATCAGTAAAATGAATTGATTGTTCATCCAACTCTCTTTGCCTTTCAGGAGGCAAGTTTGAAGTAAACTGAGCTGTAAGCTTTTAGATCAAGGCCTTACTCTTCATCTGATCTTCATAATCTTTCAGCATCCTTGCCTGCTCAGCTCTTTCCTTGTCAGTCACAAAATCTTGACCAAGGTCTTCCTCATCAATAATTCCTTTCCCCTTGTCAGAAAGAACCACATCAGGAACAATTGTAGATGGCTCAGCAGGAGAATCATCATGAGAGATATCAACAATTGGAATTGGTTCATCAGGAGAAATAGTAGTAGATGCATCAGGAGAAACATGTTGAGAGGGATCTTCAACTTGAGTAGAAGAACCAGCAACATTAGGATCCAGTATAAAAGTTCTCCCAGCAACAAATAATGCTGAAGGATCTTCTGAAGATGTAACATAAGGTTGTTCTTGCACTGATGCTACATGACCATGATCAGAAGCAACATTCACCATTGGTTCATCAGCATTAAGATGATCACCAACAACTGCATTTAGATCCTCATCAACACTTTGCACTTTAGAAGCCTCAGTGGACACCTTGTTCAAATACTGTCTACTCCTCTTTCTTTTAAACTGAATAGACTCCTTTTGTTTTGAAGATGTAGCAGCTTTAGGAGAAGAAGCATCAGCCTGTTGAGCTACTTCAGCCAAAAACCCAAGAGGATCCATTTGTCTCTCCTCTTGTTCTTCATCAGAGGCAACCACAAACTTTCTTTTCCTTTTCTGCCCAAGTTGTGCTTCTAACTCCTGAACCTTTTCTTTCAAAACCACAATTTCTGCACCAATTGAAGATTTGGTATCTGCAACCTCCTTTATAAACTCTTCAACTTCTTTATTATTCCTGTTGAGCAATTCATAGACAGTTGTGAGAGTAATAGGGTCCTCAGCTCCACCAACAGATTGCTCAGTGTTAATGGGATCATCATTGGGCCTTTCAGGAGAAATAGGCTCAAAAGTAGGAGTACTGTCATTAATAGGCTCTCTAACAGGACTAGGTGTGGGCAGTTTATTAATCTCAGGTTCTAGAGGTAATGGTACTTGTGTACCAAGAGACTGAAGGGTCTCCTCAACCTCAAGAACTTGCTCATCAGGAGCAATAGAAATAGGTGGTGTGGGAGGTCTGGGTGAGATAGGTGATGGTGGAGGCTGGTCAGCAGTTATGGAGGGGCCCTCATCAGTAGCAACTGATGGATTACCATCAACAACAATACTAGGAGATGATGGATTACCATCATCAACAGGATGTGGAGAGGGTGGAGCACCAGCAGCATTACCCTCACCAGCATCATCATTGTCTTGTGGCAAATTAGATGGTAATAGAGGGTGAAATGCTCCTTCATAACGAGTTTGCATTGAAGCAAACAATTTAGCACTAGGTACTCCTATGGGACAAAAGATTCTTTCTTGGGTTATTATGCCTAAGATAATTTGTAAAAACCTAGGGTACATTAGAAACTTATGCTTTTTTTTTGAACATTTTCAACCATATTATCAAAAATAAACTTAGAAAAATTATAAGTTAAACCCTTTGAAAGACATACTATACCACAACCCAATTGGGTAGAGAATTGATCCCATCCTCCTGACTTGTTGCTTATACACTGAAGTAGTGTGTGCACCAAAAATCTCCACATGGGGCAAAACTTATTCTTGTGCCACATATCTGTTGCAGTACTTTGGTAGCCAACATCTCTTAACCCAACAAGTATCTCTTCAGTGTTGGTGTGATAGACACCACCTTCGTCATCCAAACGTAGTTGTGTCCTAATCAATGATTCAGTCACCACATACTCTGCTCCATTAATAGTTGCTACTGTCTCTGTGTCAGACCTTTTTGTTGCAGATGCCCAAAATTGCCTAACCAACGATTCATATATCACATTTGGAGAATTTGTCAAAGCATAATGAATCTTGGAACGCTTCAAGAATTCAACCATGGGATCATACTCTTCATATCCCTTTGCTTTTCCCAGAAAATCAATTTTGTTGTGATCCTTAAATTGTATTGCCGCCATTTGAAGAAATTGTGAGAATTTGTTATGAATTGAGTAGATGATAATGGGTTTAAATCGGTTGAAAAGGGAATTAGTTGATTTTGGGTGAAGATACATGAATTAGGTTATAAATAGAGGTTACACAATCATGGTCAAAAATATCGCAACAAATCGTTGACCGTATCTGACGCGTAAAATAACTTTCAAAATTCAAAATTAACTCTTCAGCAGAATCAAGGTCAATCTGCTGATGTAGAAGTCAATTAGCAGAATCACCCACTTGGTAAAATATCTGCAGTAAATATCTGGCGTTTTACTGTGCCATCCGTTACGCATTTATTGACACAAACCCTTGACTCCGCTTATAAATTAATCCCAAATCACAATTCATACAAATCAATTACCCCCAAATTAACATCAAACCCTAATTTCTCAATAACCCCATAATTACCATCCAAAACCATGTCATCCAAACCCGAAGTCATCGATCTAACCTCCTCCTCTTCATCATCATCATCCAGTGATGGTTGGAGCACTTACTTTCCACCTAGTGCTCGACCATGGACACTACGATTAACCAAGAAACAAGAAAGTAAGAAGAAACATGATATGGGGGAACCAAGTAAAGCCCCCAATCCTGCTGAGTCTGATTCTTCTGAAGACTCACATCCCTTGCTTCCTTACCCAATATCAGATAGAGAATTAGTCTCTCCTTTTCTTTGTACCTCTGATGAGGAATCTTCAGAGGATGAAGATGAAGATCCCACCTTTCTTCCTCCTTCCACACCTGAGAGACCCCAATCAAGGCCACGAAAGTCTAACCCTTCACTTCCAAAATCACGAGAAGTGGTGATTGGTCTTCCTGCTCAAGGAGGCAGAGGAGAAGACAAAGGGAAGAGGAAGGTGGAGTAGTTGATGATATGATGTTGCCAGGAACCAAACTTATAGGTTCTTAAGCATCTTCATCGGCGTTTTCATCAATCCATCCTTCCATTTTCATCTACAGCTTCTTCATCGTACTGGTCATGCACATCCATCAGTCTTTTGCAATAGTGATGATAGGAGTTAGAATTTGTGTAGTTGATTATCTATAGGAATGGTCTTGAATTACTTTTGAAGTTGTTTGTAAGCTGTAATTTGTTTCTTGAATGAATGAACAACTTGAATTTATCTTTCAATGCATAGCTTGTCCTTCACTTTAGTAGAAACAATGAGAATCGCTTGTACTTCTCTTCAGTGGAAACAGACTTTTAGCTTACATGGCCATGTTCCAAATAAACCAAACTTGATGAACTTTCTCTTAATATCAACAACTACACATAAATGCATTCTGCAAAACAGACACAAAGTAGCAAACCAAGCAAACAAACCAACATACTAAACAACACATTAGATGGTTAGTGTTAGCAAACAAAAACATAAACAATAAACAATAAACTATAAAATATACAAGTTTTACAACTACAATCAATCCTCCCCTGAGGCATATGCCGCCCCTGAGGCTTATGCCTCCCCTCAAACTTTGCAGTTAAGGGTTAACAATCCCAATGTGGACAACTAAGTGTTGAAACCTAGGTCCATCAAAAGCTTTAGTCAATAAATCTGCCACATTATCATCTGTGTGAATCTTAAACACTTTGATCAAATGTTTTTCATATGCATCTCTTATAAAGTGGTGCCGAATCTCAATATGCGTTGTTCTATTATGAAAAACTGGATTTTTAACAATGCATATGGTACTTTGATTATCAATAAAGATTGTGGTTTTCATGAAATTAAACCCATAATCTAGCAACTGATTCTGTATCCAAAGTACCTGCCCACAACAATTGGCAGCAGCAACATACTCTGCTTCAGTAGATGAGGTAGCAACTATAGTTTGTTTCTTGCATTGCCAAGAAATCAATCTTCTTCCAAGAAATTGGCAACCTCCAGTTGTGGACCTTCTATCCAAATTTGCACCAGCATAGTCACTATCACTATATGCTTCCAACTTGAAAGGAGACTCTTTTGGGTACCAAAGACCTAGATTTGGTTGGCCTTTGAGGTACTTGAAGATCTTTTTGACTGCATTCAAATGGGAAGTGAGTGGAGTAACCTGATGCCTTGAACAAGCACTCACAGCAAATGTAATGTCAGGCCTTGAAGCTGTCAAATACATCAATGAACCAATCATGGATCTGTATAAGTGAACATTCACAGCAGGATCTGGTTCAATGTTGTTCTTTAGTTTAGGAGCTTCATAAGGTGTAGTGGCAGTTCTGACACTTTCCATACCAAACTTCTTCAAAATGTCCCTCACATATTTATCTTGACTAATAAATATACCATTTGGTTTCTGCTTAACCTGTAGACCCAAAAAGAAAGTAAGCTCCCCCATGGCACTCATCTGAAACTCACCCTTCATCAAATCCTCAAATTCCCTGCACCAAGCTTCTTTAGTGGAGCCAAAGATAATGTCATCCACATAAACTTGCACAAGTATAATGTCCCTGGAATTCTTCTTTAGGAAGAGTGTTTTGTCAATGGCACCCCTTCTGTATCCATGCTTCGGTAGAAATGCTGAGAGCCTAGCATACCAAGCTCTTGGTGCCTGATGTAGGCCATAAAGAGCTTTGACAACCTTATAAACATAATTATCTTGCATTGCTTCAAGCCAACTTGGATCTGCAAGAGCTTGTGAAACACTGGTTGGTTCCATTTGAGAGAGAAAACAAGCAAACAGACAATGTTTAAAGTCTGTGTGATTGTCTCTTTGCTGATTGGAGACATATAAAACAAAAGCAACTTCTCCATACTTAGTCTGTTTCACTGTGCTTCTAGTTCTAACAGTGTCTTGAGGATCACCAATAATATTTTCCTGTGGGTGTATAATGTTGATCCTTTTTGTAGCATTGGGGTTGACATAAATTGTGGTGTCAAGATTAGTCACAGTTGGTTCAAAAACACTGTCATAGGAAGATGAGGTGAAGATGCCAGCTTTGGGTTGGTGATTACCAAGATCTGAAGGACTTGGAAATCGTGTATATGGTTTTTCAAAGTCTGTGGACACACTAGTAGAAATGGGAGTATATGCAGCAGGATTGTCAGCAGATTTGGTGATGTCAGGAGAAACAGGAGAACTGTCAGTAGAACTGTCAGCAGAATCCTGGTTTCCACTGACTGCTTGTGCAGATTGTCTAAGGAGTGCTTCAGCATCTTTTTCAAACTTCTCACCAAGCCTCTCAGCTTCTTGAGTGGCTGCATGCTCTTGCTTTTTGAGTCTTGCAAGATCTTCTGCATAGTGTAACTCATCTTCATTCTTATCAGGAGAATCTTTTGCACCATTACCTGCAAACTGGTTAGGAGGAAATGAAGGTACAACAATTGTTTGTTCATCAAACTCAGACTCATCTTTTGAGTCATCATCCAGTATACCTACATTGTTAGAGGGAGATTCTTGTGTACCTGTGATGCGTGGTTTTGCGACCTTACAATAGGTTTTACCTCTCGAGGGATCTCAAGAGGCTTACAACCCTACCAGGCAGTGTACCTGACCGATGTAGTATAGTGTAGTGGTAAGTACGGGGGATTGATTGTTCTCTCACAGGGAATAGTGTTCGTTAGGTGTGAAAAACTACTCTAATAGGTCTAAGGGTGAGGGATGATTATTTTTGTATTTTTATGTTTTATGAAAGCAAGTAAAATCTCAGGTATGAAGGAGTGGGCGGAATTAGTTGCTAGTCAACTAACCCAAAAACTACTATTGCAATTAAAAATAAAATAACAAGAAAATAAAAGGTTGTGAAACTTATATGAAGACAAATGTGTTTACTTAGATTTCCTTACTCCCTAACTATCTTTTACCGGTTGGTTAGTGTGTATTAATTGCGTGGATGATGGGTGTATTCCTTAATACCATTCGTGGGGTGGCGTACGTACTTCCCCAACTCTATAAGCTCCTAATTTACTCCTATGTCGAGCCTGTCATAAGCTCCTAACATGGGATCACTAGAATTCGCTCATGCATTAAATACAACCATAATAACCTAGTACGCATTGGTTCATGTTTCTTAAGACGTTCAAGCAGGTTACCGTATAGAAGGTTAACCAGTTTTCTTAAGCCTAACATTGATAAACATTCATCCAATACAATTAATAACACACCAACAACCAATAATCAATAGTTAGGTTTCATTAGATCTAAGCAAACACAAGATAAATCTAGCCTAGCATGTTAATTGAAAGACAAGCGTAAGATATAATTAACCAACACATAGACATATTGATTAATTTGAAAGAGGACTTATCTTTAATTGAATATGGAAGAATCAAGGGTGAAAAACCCTTGAAAATACAGCTAAAATCGTCTAGGGTTTATTCCCAAAAAGTTGCACACCAATGAATGAAAAATAGAAAAGTATATATAGAAAATACACTCTGACGGCGTCAGGTTATGGGTTCTGACACCGTCAGCTCACCGCCATTAGGGTTCTCGGATGGCCTAGATCTGCTTCTGACGCCGTCACTTGTAATATTGCTCTGGGCCGTCACTCTTTAACATTACACCTGACGGCCTACACCTTGTAACACCTGACGCCGTCAGGTGTAAACATCTCATTTTCTCCATAGGGCGTCTGGTTAAGTCTGATTCCACTCCTTTGTCTTGGTTGGCTGACGGCGTCACCTTGTGACTCTGACGCCGTCAGGAAGGATTTCCAGCTTCTTTTGAGACTTTGTCGTTTTCTTCACTTTTATGCTCCAAAAACGTCCAAAAGGATGTGTTTTCCAGAATTCTTCTCAAAAGTACCTAAAATGACAAAATGAACGATTTAAGGCAATATTTGATCATATTAACTCAAATTAGGGCTTAAATGACCCCCTAAAACGGGTACACTTTTCGTCTCATCAAATACCCTTACACTTGAGATTTGCTTGTCCTCAAGCAAATAGGCTTTTATTCCAATCAAAATATGAGTTAGGGGTCATTTAACACAAATATAAAAGTAATTACAACAAATAGTTGCTCAACCCTAATCATAATAAGCACGAAAATCATACACTAGCACCTCACAAATAGTGTTTGGATACTCTCATCTCGTGTCATAGAATTATATCTCATAAATGGAAATGGAAAATATCTCTCACTACCTGTCATAGCAAATAGATTACCATAGGCTTGGGAAAGGATCGAAAACCTTCTCCACTAGGCGTAAGCACCTAAGATAAACTATCAAAGAGGACTTTACAAAAGGGTTGTAATGAGGTGTAGGGATATGATAAACACGGTTTTGTTGGATAAGGGATATTTTACTGGTGGCGAGTTAAAGATCTTGATTAATTACATGTACAATATGGCGTTGCTAAGCCAAGACTAGACTCGACTTAAGCTAATCAAAAACTAATAAAAACATAAAATAAAACTAAAAAGAAACGGGATGGTAGTCCGTATGTTTTTTCTACTTTTCTTTTTCTCATTTTTTTGTATTTTTCTTGATTTTTTCGATTTTTTTTTCATACATTCTTACCCTACCATCCAAAATAATACATCATAGGGGCCTCGGTTCTCCCCTTACACTTGAACTTTTACATAACTTTACAATTACTATTCTAATGACTCGAATTAAGATAATTGAAAAACTTGGAGTACTTTTAAAATATTTATCACATATGGGGGTAATAATGATGTTCTTCCCCATTACTCCATTAAATTAGTACTTTACCCATGAGTTCCAATCGTCCCAAAACAATATGTACAAGGATATGAATCGACTTAGCAACCATGTAATTAATTAGATAATTAACAAAGGGTTTAAACAAATGTTGTCACAATAATGCACTAAAGATGAGTGGCTAAGGCGATTTGGGTGTATATTTAAGTGGGGTGTAACAAATTCTCACTTTGAGTAAGATGCTCAAAGGTCGAAACGAAAAGATAGGCTCGGAGGGGTGTACTAGGGGTATCGTGTACCAAAAATGGGTACAACGCAAAGGGTGTGGGAGAATTACTTGACCAATGTAGCCAATGTAATTATAACAAAAACACGGGTGTAAAACAAAGGGTTAATCCTAATGCCTCTTATCATGTAGTAGATCTAACTACACGAATGTAGTCTCACTTGTGGATTTGAGATGGTCCTAACACAAGTTCTAGAATCTAATACCGGTACACACATCATAACATAAATGCTTTTCCTACCAATTCTAGGGGTGAACCTCACATATTTGGGGTGGAAAATTTTTTAGTGGTACAATTTTTGTGCTAGTCATATAATTTCCTATCCATGAGACGCTTATTAGGACCAAAGTTTCACTTCTAAATGTTGTAAAAAAATTTAAATTGGCCCTAAAATTGCCCTAACAAATATTTCTTTCGGTTTTATTACCAATTTACTATCAAACAAACAAAAATCAAGTGCAATTGCATTCTCTAAGGTGTCTTCATTTACCCCCCTTACACTTAAACCGAACATTGTCCTCAATGTTCACATAAAAGATGTAAAAGTAAAGAAAATGAAAGAATGAAACAAATACTCCCTGATTCGTTTGGTGTGGATAGTGAGGTAACATGGTTAGATCTTCTTCCAAGAAAGATGAATGCTCAAAGCTTCCCTTCCGAAATATAAATCATCTTCTTGTCCAAAATAACCTGTTATCCTGAAAAAGAATAAAGGCGAACCTCGCATAAAATCGGCGGTATAATCTGTTGGATCGTTATACTCTGACCAAACTATTATATAGCTTGTTAAGGGTTTAGTAGCCTTGGATAAATCCTAATCTACTAACAATGAAACACTGAATTACTCTATTAAGTATGCGGAATTACTTAACAAAGCTAAGAAGAATTAACCAAACTTTGATTATATTAACACCTTAAATCTGCTTGTAGAATGCAGACTATTACAACACTAACTTATCTCTAAATAGTATTCGTAAAACTCTTATCTCTAATGCCAACCTAGGGATCCTTTTATAGGCACAAGGAAAACCCTAGTCGGTTTACATAACTTGAACGACAAGTATACAATCTCTAACTATAGAATATTCTAGATTACATAATATTCTAATTCTAATAATATATNATTACTCTATTAAGTATGCGGAATTACTTAACAAAGCTAAGAAGAATTAACCAAACTTTGATTATATTAACACCTTAAATCTGCTTGTAGAATGCAGACTATTACAACTCTAACTTATCTCTAAATAGTATTCGTAAAACTCTTATCTCTAATGCCAACCTAGGGATCCTTTTATAGGCACAAGGAAAACCCTAGTCGGTTTACATAACTTGAACGACAAGTATACAATCTCTAACTATAGAATATTCTAGATTACATAATATTCTAATTCTAATAATATATTCAGTCTTTATCTTCAAGCAGTACTTTGACTTATCAACGAGCAGTACTTTGATCACTAGCAGTACTTTGACTTTAATACTTCAGCAGTACTCTGAAGAGCAGCATTTTGATATCCAGCAGTACTTTGATCTTTTATTCCCCAACAATCCTCCCCTAACTTGAATTCTACTTGTTTGATTTCAAGTTTTTCTTTGTGTAAGCTTTATCTTCATGGAAAGGTTGTGTTCTTTGAAAAATACACTCGTTGTTTTGTCATCATCAGCATAAAGTACTTGCAATTTTTATCAGTGACAAACTTTTATCTTTACAACAACTTAAACTCTTCTTCTCAGTTACTCAGCAACACTAGGTACATCAAATCATATTTAGTTTCATACTATTCTCATCACTTCCAGGTGTGTGAACTCCTGTGAGAGGTGAATCATTGAAAATTAATGGATTTTGATGTCTCTTTACCAAAGCCATTAACTCTGGAGTAGCCAATGTTTAGGTTAAG
>LBNU01033843.1:11246-21623 GCA_014162995.1 Artemisia annua
GTCAGGTGGATAGAGAAAACTGAGTCAGTGTTCACTGTCAGTAACTGCGCGGAAAATGCGAAGGTAAAGTTTGCTTCTTTTACTTTCAAGGATGAAGCATTAACTTGGTGGAACAATTACCGAAATTCGGTTGGGAGTGATGTGGCCTATGCCATGACTTGGGAACGATTTAAGTCCTTGCTGATTCAGACTTACTGCCCAAGGAATGAGATTAAGAAGCTGGAGATTGAATTTTGGAACCACAAAGTGAAGGGTACCGATATGATGGCTTACAATCGTCGTTACCAGGAGTTATCCTTGCTTTGCCCGGATATGGTTAAGACTGAGGCTCAAAGGATTGAGCGATATACCGATGGGTTGCCTGTGGCTACAAGGAACGACGTGATTGCTGCTAGGCCTGCAAGCGTTCGTGAGGCTATCACAATTGCTCAATAATTGATGGACTCGTTGGTATTGGCAGAAGTTGGGAAGGAAAGGAATGGAAAGAGGAAAAGGGACCATCACTCTAAGGGTAATGATCATTGAAACAAGCGACAAGATGTTGCTAAGGCTTATGCTATTGGGGATGGGAATAAGAAGAATCAAAATGGTGATGCACCCAAGTATGGTCGTTGGTACAAGAATCATCATGGACGATGTGATGTGATGTGCCAGAATTGCTCGAGGAGAGGACACACCGCTAGGGATTGTAGAGCTCGACCCCTTGCTATGGTGCAAGCTACTCCTGAAGCTTGGAGTAAGGCGAATGTTACTTGTTATGGATGTGGAAAGAAGGGACACTATAGGAATGAGTGTAGAGAATCATGGAACCGAGGAGATCAAGGATCGGGTGGTAATGGGTAAAATCGTGGAAACCATGGGGCTAGAGGAAATCGTGGACGTCAGGACAATGAGGGCCAACGTGTGGAAGCAGGAGCTGCGCATGGGAGAGTGTATGCACTGGGAGACGAGAGAGGAGAAGACCCGAACGTCGTTACTGGTATGTTCCTTCTCAATAATCGCTATGCTTCCATACTATTTGATACTGGTGCCGATAGAAGTTTTGTGTCCACTACATTTGCACCCCTATTAGAAAAACCCCCGAGGGCCTTAGGAATTAGATACGATGTAGAGTTAGCTAACGGAAACATAGAAAGGATTAAAACCATCATTCGCGGCTGCACATTGAATTTCTTGAATCGCCCTTTCAACATAGACCTTTTACCCGTCACGTTAGGAAGTTTCGATGTCATCATTGGTATGGATTGGTTGTCGAAGTATCATGCTCACATACTTTGCGATGAGAAGATTGTGCGTGTGCCTTACGGCAAGGAGATTTTAAATATACAAGGAGATAGAAAAGGGTTGAGGAGTCCATCCAGATTAGCGGTCATATCTTGCACTAAGATACCGAAGCTAATGGAAAAGGATGTTACCTTTTCTTAGCTCGAATATCTGCGAAAGGAGGGAAGGAGAAGGAAGAAAAGCGCATTGAAGATGTGGCCATCGTTCGTGATTTTCCGGATGTGTTTCCCAATGAATTGCCGGGAGTCCCGCCCACTAGACAAGTGGAGTTTCAGATTGAGTTGGTACCTGGTGCTGCACCCGTGGCACGGGCACCTTATCGACTTGCACCAGCTGAACTCGAAGAGTTATCGAAACAATTGGCGGATTTAGCTGAAAAGGGATTCATACGACCAATTTCTTCACTTTGGGGAGCCCCAGTCTTATTCGTGAAGAAGAAGGATGGATCATTCCGTATGTGTATTGATTATCGTGAGCTGAACAAGCTAACGATAAAGAATAGATACCCGTTACCGAGAATCGACGACTTGTTCGATCAACTCCAAGGATCGAGTGTGTATTCGAAGATCGATCTGAGATCGAGGTATCATCAACTTAGAGTTCGCGAGGAAGATATTCCGAAAACGGCTTTTAGAACCCGATACGGGCATTACGAGTTCCAAGTGATGCCGTTTGGGTTGACTAACGCACCAGCGGTATTCATGGATCTCATGAACCGGGTGTGTAAGCCTTACTTAGACAAGTTTGTGATCGTGTTCATCGACGATATTTTAATCTACTCGAAGAGTGAGAAAGAGCATGAGGAGCATCAAAGACTTATCTTAGAATTGCTCAGGAGGGAGAAGCTGTATGCCAAGTTCTCCAAATGCGAATTTTGGATTCCGATGGTACAATTCTTGGGTCATGTGATTGATAGTCAAGGAGTTCATGTAGACCCCGCTGATGAGACGAAAAGTGTTACGCTTTTAGGGGGTCATTTAAGCCCTAATTCGTGTAAATATGATCAAATATTGCCCTAAATCGTTCCTTTTGTCATTTTAGGTACTTTTGAGAGGAATTCTGGAAAACATGCATATTTGGACGTTTTTGGAGCATAAAAGTGAAGAAAACGACAAAGTCTCAAAAGAAGCTGGAATTACTACCTGACGGCGTCAGAGTCACAAGGTGACGCCGTCAACATACATTGACAAAAGAGTGCAAACCAATTTTCAAATGACGGGCCAGAAAGATTTGGAACTTTTACACTTGACGCCGTCAGGTGTTATATGGTGTAGGCCGTCAGGTTATAATTTAAAGAGTGACGGCCCAGAAGGAAAGAGAGAGTGACGGCCTCAGAAGTAGATCTAGGCCATCCGAGAAACCTAATGGCGGCGAGCTGATGGCGTCAGCCTCTATAACCTGACGCCGTCAGAATGTAAAATCTATATATAGTTTTCTATTTTTCATTCATTAAGTGTGGAACTTTGTGGAGAACTTTTGGCACCAAACCCTAGACGAATTTTCTGTACTTTTTAGGGTTTCCAACCCTTGGAACCCTCATGCTTAATTAAAGATAAGTCTTCACTTCAATTCAATCAATATGTCTATGTGTTGGTTGATCATCTCTTTTGCTTGTCTTTTAATTAACATGTGTAGCTAAATTCTCTTGTGTTTGCTTAGATCTAATGAAACTTAACTATTAATTATTGGTTAATTGACGTGTTGTTGTTTGTTGGGATGATTGTTCCATCAATGTTAGGCTCAAGAAAACTGGCCAACCTCCTTTATGGTAACGTGCTTGAACGTCTTGGGAAACATGTAGCCAAGTCATACTAGGCTATTAAGGTAGTATTTAACGCATGAGCCACTGTTTACAATCCCTATGGTTGTGCCGTGCATGGCATAGGAGGAGATAAGAGCTCATAGAATTGGAGAGATATGTATGCCACTCCATGAGTTATTAGGAATACACCCTTCATCCACACAAGTAACATACATATCAATTAACCGGTAAAAGATAGTTAGGGAGTAATGAAATCTAAGTAAACACACTTTTCTCCATATAGTTTTCACAACCAAATAGTTTAGTTATTTTATTTTACTTGCAATTGTAGTAATTTTGGGTTAGTTGACTAGCAACTAATTTCGCCCACTCCTTCAAAACCGAGATTTTACTTGCTTTCCTAAAAATATAAAAATACAAAAAGAATCTTCCTTCACCCTTAGACCTATTAGAGTAGTTTTTCTGTCCTAACAAACACTATTCCCTGTGAGAGAACGATCAATCCCCCGTACTTACCACTATCCTATACTACATCGGTCACGTACACTGCCTGGTGGGATTGTAAGCCTCTTGAGATCCCTTGAGAGGTAAAACCTGTTGTAAGGTCACAAAACCACGCACCACCCGCTAAGATTGAAGCCATTAAAGATTGGGCTGCACATACAACCCCGACGGAAGTTCGTCAATTTTTGGGTTTAGCCAGTTACTACCGAAGATTCATTGAGGGATTTTCGAAGATAGCAAAGCCGCTAACCAATTTGACTCAAAAGAATGTTAAATACGAATGGGGAGATAAGGAAGAGGAAGCATTTCAATTACTCAAGAAGATGTTGTGTAGTGCTCCTATCTTGGCATTGCCTGAAGGTAGCGAAGACTTCGTTGTCTTTTGTGACGCTTCTCATAAAGGGTTGGGAGCGGTGTTAATGCAACAAGAGAAGGTGATAGCTTATGCTTCCCGACAGCTCAAGAAGCACGAGAATAAATACACCACCCACGATTTAGAGTTAGGTGCTGTGGTTTTCGCCTTAAGGATATGGTGACATTATTTGTATGGGACCAAGTGTGTTGTATTCACTGATCACAAAAGTCTACAACACATCCTGAACCAAAAAGAGCTCAACATGAGACAGCGACGTTGGATTGAGCAGCTAAGCGATTACGATTGCGAAATTCGCTATCATCCCGGTAAAGCAAACGTCGTTGCTGATACTCTTAGTCGGAAGGAGAGAATACCACCGTTACGAGTTAGGTCATTGGGAATGACTATCGTATCGCCGTTACCGTCTCAAATATTAGAAGCTCAAACGGAAGCGTTGAAAGCAGAAAACCGACCTGCTGAGAATATATTTGGGATGGCAGAAAACGAGAAGGGATTTGTTAAACGTTCTGATGGGATATTATGCTTTGGAGACCGAATTTGGGTACCAATGTATGGAGGAATTCGCGAGTTGATTATGCATGAGTCGCATAAGTCAAGATATTCTATCCATCCTGGGTCTGACAAGATGTACCAGGATCTGAAAAAGCTATATTGGTGGCCAAACATGAAGGCGGATATAGCATTATACGTTAGCAAGTGTTTGACATGTTTGAAGGTTAAAGCAGAACATCAGAGACCGTCCGGTTTATTGACGCAGCCAGAACTTCCGGTTTGGAAGTGGGAGCGGATTACGATGGATTTTATTACCAAATTGCCAAAAACGGCTAGCGGTTGTGATGCTATCTGGGTAATTGTGGATCGTTTGACTAAGTCTGCTCATTTCCTGGCAATTAGTGAAGATGATAGTGTCGACAAGCTTGCGAGGTTGTATGTGAAAGAAATTATTTCTCGTCATGGTGTTCCGATATCGATTATTTCTGATCGCGATAGCCGTTTCACGTCAGCTTTGTGGCGATCACTCGAAACTGCTTTGGGGACAAGACTTGATATGAGTACTGCATATCACCCCCAAACCGATGGTCAAAGTGAGAGAACTATTCAGACTTTAGAGGATATGCTACGTGCATGCATAATAGACTTTGGTAAAGGCTGGGAGAAGTATCTACCCCTTGCGGAATTCTCCTATAACAATAGCTACCACACAAGTCTTAAGGCTGCACCATTCGAAGCCCTATATGGTCGTAAATGCCGTTCGCCTATTGGTTGAGCTGAGGTTGGGGATAGCCAACTTACCGGCCCCGAGCTTATATTGGAGACTACTGAGAAGGTGACTCAGATTCGTGATCGATTACAAGCAGCTAGAGATAGGCAGAAAAGTTACGCCGATCAGAGACGTAAACCCCTAGAGTTCCAGGTTGGAGATAGGGTGATGCTGAAAGTCTCACCTTGGAAAGGAGTGATACGAAACGTGGGAAACTTAACCCCCGCTACATTGGACCGTTTCTTATTTTGGAAAGAATTGGGCCCGTAGCTTATCGGTTAGAGTTAGCACAGGAATTGAGTAAGGTTCACGATGTATTTCATGTGAGTAATTTGAAGAAATGCCTTTTTGATGAGACACCGGTGATACCGATGAAAGATATTCGGGTTGATGAAAAATTGAACTTTGTGGAAGAACCGATTAAGATTTTGGATCGAGAGATTAAGCGACTCAAGCGTAGTCGCATTCCGCTCATCAAGGTCGTCATGGACCGGATTTACGTGGAAACGTGAGGATGAGTTTCGAAAGAGATGTCCGAAGCTTTTCACTTCGTAGATGGATTGTTCCGAGAGAAACCCGGGACGGGTTTCTTCTAAGGCGGGGAGGATGTGACAACTGGCAAATTAGGGAGCTATTTAAAAACCCGCATTACTTTAAATTTAATGACTTTGGAATACTTGTAAGTCTATTCGCGATAAGTTTGTAAACTTTGAATCGTGATTTTTAAATTCGTGGTTTCTATGGAATTTTGTATTGGAACTTTAAATTTAATATGGAATATATGTGGTGATTTATTTTTGAGAACATTATTAGGCACTACGTTGACTCCGGCACTAGGATAACCTAACGAATTTAAATGTTTTGAACGTATGGTTTGGTTTACATATTTACTGAGCGTATTATGGAATTTTAAAATTTTGGGAACGAGCTCGGTCCGAGAGAGAGACGGAATATTTTGGAAAGTTACGGGTTGGCCTTACGTTTTATAACAAGCCACCTTTTTCATAAACTAGTTTTATTATTATTAGTGTTATTATTTTAGTTTTATTACTACCTCCGTCCCAAAATATAAGTCCAGTTTGACTTTTTGTATCGAACTTTGACATTAAATATTTTTGTTTGTATTATATATCACTTGATGAAAATTATACCAAATGAAAATACACATAAAACACTATCCATCTATATATTTTGCATCAAGTATATATAATACAACCAAAAATATTTGAGGTCAAAGTTCAATTAAAAAAGTCAAACTGGACTTATAATTTGGGACGGAGGGAGTATTAAAGTTTATAAAAAAAAAAGGAAAGAAAAAGAGTAAATTACATAAAACCGTCCTTGTGGTTTTGTCGGTTCACACACACACACGAACACACCCTAAATCTATCTCTCTCTCTCTCTCTCTCTCTCTCCACCTTCATCTTCCCCAAACCCAAACCCTAGCCGCCCCTATTTTCCGGCCGCCACCACCTCACCGCCGGCCTCCAGACCACATGAACACCATAAAACGAATCACCACATCTGTGACAAATGGTATTTTTCATAAACTAAATTATATAATAAATTGCTATTTATTATATTCACTTTGGACGTTATATGCATTTTAGCACATTTTTGCATGTTTCTGCACATTTCTGCATGATTTCGGGAACCGTTTTGTACACTGTAGCTTACAGTGACTACTGAAAAAGTTTATTTTTGTCAGTAAACACAAATTTATCCATTTCGGATAGTTGCTGACAAGTTTCGTAATTTACTGAGAGTTTCTCGGTATTTGCTAAAAAACAACGCCGCACGCGAACCGACACCACAGTAATTTTGAAAAAGATCAAGTAAATATATTTTGAGTCAGTAAACTCATTTTATTACTTTTCTGACAAAACCGTGGCTAAAAACTTTATTTTACGTAAACGTGTCTAAAAACGTCAAACCGGGACATAACGGTTACATTTAAGCTTAAACTTATTTTGATTTTGAAAACCTTGTGTTGCACGACTCTGATTGACTTGATTACCACGGTTTGGCACGTATTGGTTTGGAGTCGGGTTTGTAAAACCTGGTGGTGGTCCAAGAAAGTTGGTTGAACGGTAGCTGAGAAGATTGCGATCTCCTTGGGTTTGGTACGTGTTACCAACCATGTTTGCTGCATACACATTCTCTTGGGTGAAAGAACTGGTTGTTGGACATTCGAAGTATGAATGGGGACCACCACAAGTTTCGCAACTTGGGTTAACTGCATTAATGTTTTGAAGAGGTTGTTCTTTTTGTTGGATCGAAATCCCAATTTGCTTCGTAAGAGTAGCGATGGCATCAGCATTTTGTTGGGTTCTTGTCATGAATTCCTCGTTGTCTTTGGTACTAGCACTAGATGCTTGCGTTTTGTTTCGTGAAGTTCTTACTCTTGCCTTGTTCTCGATGATGGTGAACACATCTTGGGCGTTTCGAGATAACAAATTACCACCTGCAGCAGAATTGAGTGAATCTTGATCAACGGGATTCAAGCCATTATAGAAGGTATCGATTTGATGCATTTCAGAAAACCCGTGATTAGGACACTTTTCGAGTAACTCTTTGAATCGATCCCAAGCTTCGTTGAATGATTCATCGAAAGCTTATTGAAAACGAAGGATCTGAGAACGAAGATTTGAGGTTTTTGATGGTGGACAGAATTTGTTAAGGAATTTGCTAGCCAAATCATCCCAAGTATGAATCGAATTGGGGGGTTCTTTGTCTAGCCAAGCACGAGCAGTTCCTTTGAGAGAAAAGGAAAACAGTTTCATTTTGACAACATCATGATTGAACCTTATGGTTTCAGCAATATCGGTTAAGTTCCGAATGTGAGCATGAGGATCTTCGTGGTCAAAACCATGAAAGGCCATACCCGAAATTAGATTGATTACGCCGTGATTGATTTCGAAATTATTTCCTTGAATATCGGGAATCACAATAGCTCGTTTCACACCTTGGAAAAGCGTTTGAAGTTGATCTTCGATGGGACGAGGATCATGAAGAGGTTGGTTACCACCCACCGGCGGGTGTTCACCATTGTTTTGTGCACCGTTGTTGTTGTTATTCATCTCGGTGATGAAATCTTGAGGATCACGTAACTCGGGTACGCTCCTTTGCTTTCGTCTACGACGGCTCCGATTAGTAGGCACTTCAAGATAAGAAAACTCGTTCAAGTTAGACATGGAACGAGTGATCATACAAATTAAAACAAAACAAAGTGTAAAAGAAAGTAGAAAGGAAAATCTTTTTGGTTTTTATAAGTTTATAAAAGAAAAGATAAAATGTTTTTGGCTTTTATAGGTTTTATAATTTTTAGTTGTTTTTATGTTTTAAGNTTGAGATTGCGTTTTGGATTGTGCACAGAGATCTATCTTGATTCTTGTTGATGAGATATTTGGACATGATGAGCTTTGAGCCGACGTCGGAGGGCCACCATTGGCTTTCTAGTCATATGGGTTGGGTATTCGGGACAACCGCACTTAACATTTGGATTTGGACAATGTACCGGAGAAGTGATGACTCGGACTTTGCTGACAAAAAATTATATATTTTTATAACTCGAACATATCATAAAACTCGTATAACTTATATATCAATATAAACAAAAACTGATTGCAGCAGACTAAGCGGTAAAGCTAGTAAACCACGGATCGTTGTCCCAACGAGCGTTGAAATTGATCTAGTCACTCAAGTCGTGAGTTATGTGAGATGAATGGGTTAAAAAGAGTTGAATTTGTTTTAGTTCTACTAAGAAAGGTTTGCATAAAGTTTAAATGAAATAAAGAACGGTAAGAAAAGAAATACGTTTAACTAGAATAGAAAACATGAGACTAAGTAAAGCGAAGGAGAAATAAAAGAGATAAACTAAGAAAGAAGGAAAATGTTTTTGTTGTTTTGTATTTAATTAACGAAAGAAAATTAAACTAAGTTAAAAAGTTTAAAAGAAAATTCGACAGAGTAACGGAACGAAATCAATAAAAGAAAACTCCACTCGATGAACGATGGAGTGTAAATAAGCCTAGCTCGGCTTTTAGAAATAAACAAGACAATAAAAGACTAAGACTCGAAAACTAAAGAAAATAAAAAATAAAACTAAACTCGCTAAGACACAATAAATAATAAACTCGCTATGAAAACTAAATCAAACTCGCTAGGGTTTGGAAGAAGAACAAACTCGCTATCTATGAAAAAATAAAAACACAAACTCGCTACCAAATTTGAACCCAAACTCGCTACCCTAAGGAAAACAAAACTCGCTATCTATATGAAAACCTAACTCGCTACACTATTGAAATTAAACTCGCTACCCTAAACTATGACCAAACTCGCTAGGACTTTGAAAATAAGCAAACTCGCTAAGGACCAAGTGAAATGATACTCGCTAGGGTTCAAAAGAAAACCATACTCGCTACCAGCCAAGATCAAACTCGCTAGCCAAAAATAAATAGCATACTCGCTATGTAATTTGAACCATACTCGCTACTAAACCCTAATAGACTCCATACTCGCTAGTAAACCCTAATAACCTACTGGAAACATTTTTTACGTGAAAATTTTATAAAAACTTAATGAAAACTTATTTAAACTCAATATTAAGCAAGACCAATACTCAAAATAAGCTATAGAAAACACAACTAATCAAATTAAGCAAAACATATTTCTAGGGCTTGTAAATGAAAAGCTAGTTTAGACTCAAAATAAAGATTAAAAAGCTAAAGATAACGACTTTAAAATTTGTAAATAAGCTAAACAAAAACAAAACAAAAGCTCTCACAAGCTAGCAAAACCCAAATAAGCTCAAGTCATAATCATAAGGCACGAAAATTTCTTCTCATGCAAAGGTGGGGCAAGACTTTTGTGAGCTTATATTGAATCAAGATAGAAGTAAAAAGCTTGAATAAGATGAAAAGAAGGTGCAAATAAGCAAGGAAATAAGCAAAGTAAAAGACTTGAACATGAAAATGAAAAGCTTGTATTAAAACCTTACACTACAACATAAGATAAATTCTATGAACTAAATGAAAACTAAAAATCTAACCAAGACTAAATGAGACCATGGGGTGGTATTTAAGGGAGTCTAGGTGACTAATCCCTTGTTTTACATATTGCACTTAGCCCCTTAGTCTTTATAATTTTGTTCATACAAAGCATAAACTAGAGATACGACACTATCTTAAC
>LBNU01033843.1:36423-57277 GCA_014162995.1 Artemisia annua
AAAAATATGGGTTAGAGCTTATTTGTGGGACGTTAGCTTATTTACGAGCTTATTTGTCACTTAAACTAGTTTTCTACCAAGCTTTTATAAGTTTTTATAAGTTTTGATTTCATTTTCTTGAGTTAAAAAGTGTCCAGTACGTTTTCTTAAGTTTTAGCGAGTATGTAGTTAGGGTTTAGCGAGTATGGATTTTGTCCAAGTCCTAGCGAGTTTCATCTTTTCATTTAGCGAGTATGGAAAGTTATCTAGCGAGTATGAAACATGGTTAGCGAGTTTGGAAAAATACCTAGCGAGTATGGGGACATAGGTAGCGAGTATGGGTCTTAGCGAGTTTAGGGTTTGATTAGATAGTTAGCGAGTACCAGCATGCATCTTAGCGAGTTTCATAAAGTTCTATCGAGTATGGAAGCCTCATTCTAGCGAGTATGAATCTAGTGTTTTTGCGAGTTTGGTCTTTTTAATTTCCTTTCTAGTTTTCATTTCTTTTCCAAGTCGAGTTAGACTTTTATTTTCCCTCATCGTTTATCGAGTGAGGTTTCATTTTATTAAACTTAAACGTTATGCTGTCGAATTTTCTTAAAATCTTTTTAGTGTCGTTTTCTTATTTAAGTCTCATGTCTTTTCATTTTAGTTTTAAACTTTTACTACTTTTAATGTTTTTACAAGTTTTTAATTACTTTATCGCTTTACGTTTTTAATATGAGTTGTGAGTAGTTTTAAATCGTGTTTTGCTTAGTGGTTCGAGTTTGTGAGTTAAGTGAGAGCGTTAAACGTTTGTGGTAAATAATCGAAAGATTATTTAGACGTGTGATTTAATTATTCGAAGGACGAAAACCTTTGAACGATTAATTCATTCGTTTAGAGTTGTTATCTCTTCAAAAGATTAATCAAAAACTAATCTCGAGAAAGGAAAATAACTCGTCACAAACTTTTACCTCGAGCTTAATGAACTTATTCGAGTCGCTTTGCAAACACATTGTCTTTTAAATTCATTTACCGATTTCATTTCTATTCGCACTTTAGTTACCGCTTTCTTTAGTCGCTTTATTTCATGCAACTTTACTTGTTTACTTTATTTCTGTCACTTTATTGCTTTCCTTTACTTTAACCGCACTTTAATTTGTCGTTGTAGTATAAACAAAACAAAACCTTCTTTTAAACCTATTCATCACACATAGCTCACGGTCTTGAGTGACGAGATCAGTTCAACCCTCGTTGGGACAACGATCCGTGGTTTGAGCTTGCACTTTGCTCCTGCGACACATCACATGTGTTTCTGGAAATGTTTGATCTTTATTAGAAACCTCAAATATCTTGCGTTTTCCTTTATCCATGGAAGGTGTATAACATGCATGAGATGAAAGGTGCGGCT
Organism: Artemisia annua; assembly: GCA_014162995.1. Lineage (NCBI taxonomy): Eukaryota > Viridiplantae > Streptophyta > Magnoliopsida > Asterales > Asteraceae > Artemisia > Artemisia annua. Next base: position 37,796 of record LBNU01033843.1, read on the forward strand.
GTGTTTGATACACTGTAGCTTGACCTGAAAAAAGGGACATGAACCATTTATAAATCGTAAGTAGCCTTAAATAGATTAGGATCAAAAGGCATAGGAGTAATGATAATATATATGATACATATTTGGTAGCTAATTACTTTGATTAGCCGAACTGTGTAGGCGAATACTTTCGTTAGATGAAGGAGTAACTTCACGCAAATCTGATGGCAGAGGTAAATGTTGGCTATTAAGTTTAAGATGCTGAGGTATAATTGTTTGGCAATTGTCATCTATCATAGAGAGATCTTCTGTACCTGTAACAAACAAAAAATAGAACGGTTATGAATTATACAATAATATAGGGGAGACCAAATGAGGAAAAGAAACAGGAAATTACAAAGCAATCGTGCGGCGTCCGTAAATTCCGAGAATGATGCACAACAATACGGTTGTGTAGATAGTGGAAGTTTATTACAAACTTCAGTTATACTATTTTTTTTGTTTATCCATGGAAACTGTATGGCCTGAATGACATATTCCATGGACGCCTAAATCGCAGGTACTTTTGTTGCTCATTTATTCGATCGCACATTCACCTGAGAAACAATGACAAAAAACAAAAAAAAAAAAAAAAAAAAAAAAAAAAAAAAAAAAAAAAAAAAAAAAAAAAAAAAAAAAAACCGTATAAATCATAAGTAGGTTTAATTAGATTAGTGTTAGCAAGTGTAAGACCAGGTATAAGACACATGATCCATACCTGGTATTTGTGTAGCTATGATGTTATGCCGGAGAGTTGGCGCATTTGCTGCAGACCCTTCCGCATTGGTGGCAGGCAGTATAGTTTAAGAAGGTTGGCACGACAACATGGTACTTTTGTGATTGCATTCATGGTTTACACCCAAGATGTTGCATTTTATGCACTTGTGTAACGTGGAACCAGTGCAGACATCAATGGTAACATGGTGAGGCAATGGCTCAGAAGAAACCGAATTTAAACACAGCCCGACATCATCTACATTAGGTAACATCCTACTGGCCTCTACATCTATACTATAAGGTCGCTGTTCCTCATGAAAACTACAAATAGATGTACTTTCGCGAGAAATAACAGCCTCAACTCTACGTAAGGCCTTTTTTTTGGTCTTCATATTATGGTAATGTAATCGCAACTGATCTCACACAGGTATAATGGCAGAAATATAGCATAAAAATTCCCATAAAACAGATACGCATAGATTCTATAGCATCATATACACATCAAGGTACCACCATCATATATACATCAAATGGACATGCATTTGTTAATGCTGAAAAAGTAAGCATTCTCAGTAATGTAAACATGCAAAGCTAAAAGAGATTAAAGCATAAAAAAAAAGGTTAATATGCATAAGTAACACAAAAGATCATACGCACCTCTTGCAAATCTTCCAGGTTCTTTATTGTTAAAGAGTTTTTGTTTGTTTTTTTAGCAGATTTTCTTTGGTGTAACAAAGCTTCAAAAATGCACTTTTTGGTATGGAAAAAAAGATGAGTAGAAGCTTCTCCTCGTACTATAAGGTCAAGAACACGTGAAAGCATGGAATAAAGCATGGGATTTGTACTTCGTATAAAATCTTGGCCACAAAAAATTTGGATAAGCCATTAGACGAGTGACACGCATGTACCACTAACATTATACATGATTTGTATATTTTTTCCACATATACTTCGGTATATATTTTCCTATATATTTGCGTATATACGTTCGTATCTATCTTTGGTATACAGATTTGATATACCGCAAACAGGCCCAAAAAAAAACATAACAAAAACCGCTATATGGGCTAAAGATCCTGGGCTAAGTTTTTGGCGCGAAAAACGTTTCCCGGCAAAAGAATAGTAACCACGAAACGGCACCGTATTTTTTGTGAATTAAATAAACTTATAATTTTGAGCAGAAAGTCATTATAATTAAGGAACATATATTCAAATCTTTCATTATAAAACGTAAGTAAAGTCAAATTAAAGTGCAAAAAAAGTGGCCGAAAAATGAGTGAGAACATAAGATGTTTTGGGTCAGCTAACCACTCCCATACCATTTCTAATTTCCCCCTTATTTCCGTTTATGCTGAGCAGTATCTAGTCATGTTCGAACAACCACATGCCTGGTGGAAATATTTAGGCTATAAATAGAAACTACAATAAACGTACACTCACGCAATACAATTTCATCAATTCAATCGTTAATTTCCAAAAATGGCCTCAATCTTGAAAGGATGTGCAGTTGCATTAGCTCTCATTTTTCTAATCGTTGTTAGTTCATCTTTTGAAGCGGTGACAATGGCTGAAGCTAGAATTCCATACAAACAAGCTCGCCAACTAGGTATGTTAAACAACATCTGATACAAATAAATGAATAATATGATACTTTTATAATCTTTGGAATCTTCTTTATAACATAACGTTAAATTTAATGTGTATGTATATGTAGCTACCGATTGCAATTCACCAAGACAAGGTGAAATAGCCGGGTGTGGTGGTGGTAAAGGAAGTGGTGGATCATCGAGACCGAGTGGTCCGACACCAGGTTCAAGCCGTTGCAGGAAAGGTTGTTGTTCAACGAACAAACTTGGAGAATGTGTTTGCTGTATATAACATTGGAGGCTTATCATATCAAATAAACAATCTTTGCAGTTTTTTTTTCTATTCTTCAATAATATGCCCTTGTTTAAATGGCAAATAAGATTTGATATATTTACTTTTTGAACCTAAACATTTTATGTGACCGNAAAAAAAAAAAAAACAAACAAAAAAAAAAAGTCCCACCGCGTGGGCTGAAATATGATATTTGACCCATATCCTTTGTATTTAATGTTTTTTTTGGAGATATCAATTCACCGGGTATTACAACCCTTTGCCTAAAGAAAAATAGAAAAAAATTGTGATGTCATTACATATATTCAGTAGACACATGTTAGTATGTTACTATGTTAGCAAAACCCTGTGACTTAATGTCAAAGAAGAATTTGTTATTTCAATATGGTTTTATAACTAATATTAAGTATATAATAGTCACATGAATTCTTACTTTTGTGAAATACTTTGAATTGATGATAAAACAAACTTGCATATTGCATTTTTTAGCAATCAACACATGATTAATGATTTATATATTTTACGTCCATTACTTAGGCTTACAAATCATTTTTTTTTTTTTTTTTTTTTTTTTTAATATAATCATGGAAAACATAATCAAAGAATTTGTGTTCCAATGGTACCTCTTGTTGTGTGAGAAGTTGTTCAACCAAATAGTTGTGGGTACAAGTCCTACTTAGGACATGTAAGATAGTTTGGTTGTATATTGTGAGATAGTTAGTTGTTGTTCTAAAAAAAATAAAAATAATTGGCAATTAATGATTTGAAAGTTCTTTTAAGAGCATCCACTATGATGAATTGAGAAAATGTTTATAAAAAAAAATGAATTTGTTTAAAAATGTATAAAATATAGTGGATATATATTTTAAGCCTATGTAGTATGAATAGGTCTAAAATTTTGAAGAGTTTTAAAATTTAAGTATTTTGTAAACATTGAATGTGTTTTATGTTATGAAAAAGATTTATGAATATTTTTATTCATAGTGAAAATAGGTTTATAATTTAAAAAAGTTTATAAATTGATGAAGTTTTAATTTAAATGTATAAACTTTACTATAGGTTTATGACAAGTCGTATTTGCGTAGTTTTGTCATGTTAGTAATATTGGATAAACTATTGGCCAATCAAAGGCTTCCATTTTACCAAAAATGCAGTTACAAACAGTTTATAAACATTTTACTTCCTAAGTCCTAACAAAGACTATAGCATGTGAGTTTAATATATATTTTGAGCAGAAAGTCATTATAATTAAGGAACAGATATTCAAATCTTTCATTATAAAACGTAAGTAAAGACAAATTAAAGTGCAAAAAAAGTTGCCGAAAAATGAGTGAGAACATAAAGATGTTTTGGGTCAGTAACCACTCCCATACCATCTCTAATTTCCCCCTTATTTCCGTTTATGCTGACCAGTATCTAGTCATGTTCGAACAACCACATGCCTAGTGGAAATATTTAGGCTATAAATAGAAACTACAATAAACGTACACTCACGCAATACAATTTCATCAATTCAATCGTTAAGTTCCAAAAATGGCCTCAATCTTGAAAGGATGTGCAGTTGCCTTAGCTCTCATTTTTCTAATCGTTGTTAGCTCATCTTTTGAAGCGGTGACAATGGCTGAAGCTAGAATTCCATACAAACAAGCTCGCCAACTAGGTATGTTAAACAACATCTGATACAAATAAATGAATAATATGATACTTTATAATCTTTGGAGTCTTCTTTATAACATAACGTTAAACTTAATGTGTATGTATGTAGCTACCGATTGCAATTCACCAAGACAAGGTGAAATAGCCGGGTGTGGTGGTGGTAAAGGAAGTGGTGGATCATCGAGACCGAGTGGTCCGACACCAGGTTCAAGCCGTTGCAGGAAAGGTTGTTGTTCAACGAACAAACTTGGAGAATGTGTTTGCTGTAAATAACATTGGAGGCTTATCATATCAAATAAACAATCTTTGCAGTTTTTTTTTGCTATTCTTCAATAATATGCCCTTGTTTAAATGGCAAATAAGATTTGATATATTTACTTTTTGAACCTAAACATTTTATGTGACCGCCTGAATAAAACTTTATATAATTCTAATATTTGGTATGTTGTTATGAGTTTAAAAGAAGTCTATGTCTTTGTTATTGTTGAGATTATTGACACTAGTAGAAATAAAGAAAAATAAAATATTGTGAGGAAACGTAGAGAGGCTGAATATGTTTCGTTTAAAAACTTAAATTTCTTGTAACAAATAACCGATCATGTATGATAAGTGACAATAATAATTTTACAACCATAATGAGAATAGAGGGCATGAAAGAAAACATATCAACAAACTTCAAATATAAACACAATGCAAATATAAACACGAAACAATAAGTGAAAGAGAGATCAAATCGGATACGATGTGTGGTTCGGTCACGAAGCTCTTCTTCACCTTACTACACTCTCTGAGTTTCCGACTCGTGAGTTACTTCACTAAGTCAACAAGCTCTCTTCTCGGCGGAGAAAACCTTACAACGTCGCTTACAAGTTATCGATACTAAGCTAAATAACGAGTTCTTCTTCGGGTATAACCAAACCCGTTATGTTTTATGGCTCAAACATAACAAACATATTTCCTTTATGTTTTAAGGCCTAAACACACTAAACATGCAAACCTTGTGTTTTGAGACCTAAACACATAAACCATCCAATCTCTAGTTTGAAATATAGTGGGTGATACAAGGTGTTGTACGGTAATGATACGTGGTGTTATATGATGCTGATACAAGACATGATTGTCTAATTGTGATGCATATCTAATCTAAACATCAAGAACTCTAAGTTGGATATGGTTGATCTTCTTTTGATAAGAAGCCTTCAACGGATAAAGATGACAAGAGCTCTAATCTTATTATGGTGGATCTTCATATGATAATACGCTTTCAACTAATGAGAGTTATAGCATTATGATCAAGGGCTAGAGAGGGTTTTGAAGACTTGAGAATGTGTATTTTTACATTGAAAAATCTAAGTTTGAGTGTGGACTAAATGGTGGCTTTAAATAGGCAAAATAGGACTAGTCACAACACATGACAGATCCAAGTGTGTAACACCCCCATTTTCACAGATCGCAGCGGATGTTAGGTCTGGGGTATTACTTCATGATATAATAGTCACAGTAATAGAAAAGGACTCGAAAAGAGACGTTTTAGAAAATGAGTTGTCATTCATTAAAATATCAGAGTTTTTATAGTAAAAAATATATACTTTTACTAAAGGAGAGGTCCCAAAGTCTATGTGAAATGTTGTGTTTGAATGATAACCGGTCTGAAAGTCCTCCATGTCCAGTGCCACTCCGTGCCATAAGTTGTTCAGTTACCTAGGATACATGGTTAAAGGGTCAACCCAAAGGTTGAGTGATATTCATAGGTTTTAGTTAAAAATGGTTGAATACGAGTTTAATAAATAATGGGCTATGTTGTTATACACCCATGTAAAGTAGGTAGAAACCGTATTTAAACAGTTTGTGTCAGTATTGTATGATCAGTACAATACTGAGGAGAAAGTGTTATTGCACTAAGCTCATGAAACCACACGTTAACATGTCCAGGTCATGGGACACTGCAGACCAAACCATGACGGGACGGTGATAAGGTTAACTTATCAAAGTTAAACCTAAAGGGTGTTTTCAAATATAGTACTTATTGGTACCCGGATGGGGCAAACCAACGGGAGTTGTCAAACTCCAATAGATCTATCAACTATATTCGCGTTCACTCGCAAGTGATTATGGTTCATGAATTTTAGTTGTGTAACGGTGGTAGAAAGTAACACTCGTGCAATAACCAAAGTGTTGTCCTAAATATATCACGACTACAATATAATCTAAGATATATAAAGTGGGTGTGGGCACTTTAGAGAAGAGAGAGGAACATGAGACACTTTCATATTATTATTAGAAGAACACACACCTCACAACTATGAGGTTATGGGGTATTTATACCCATACGTTATGCCCAAGCATGCCATCGCATATATACAAGCTATGCGATAGTAACTTGCTGTCGCATTACATAACAACTTACACATTAGTACCCTAGATAATAGCAAAAGATAAATAGAAGTCCCTAAACTAATGATCTACACTTTCCTTGGTCCAACAATCTCCCCCTGAGGGTGGATCATTCGGATCTTCTATTTATGGGTATTCTGTCTGGCCAGCTTCGACTTCCGATTCTTTGTTCCATTCGCCTCCATGAAGCTCGAAGAGTTAGCCTTTCAGAAATCACATTCACAACTCTTGACAACATTTGATGATTACTTGATCTCATCTCAATCTGCAGTCTTTCCACATTCTTCTTTATTTTTTTAAGTTTCTTCATAATCAATATTAAAGTACCTGAAGAAAAACTTTGCTACTTCAACGACTCTAAACAATCTTTTCTGCTTCTTATCAGTCTTGTAGACTAGACATAACCCAAGACCAGGTCTTGTGAAACATGTCCATATCTTTATCTTTTGAATACCAACACAAGCTAACATTGGAGGAGTTAAGTTAAATTTCCTCTGATAGCTTTCGATCCCCATCTGGAAGTCTTCAATGTGAGCTATTACGACATAGGCTTTCATGAATATGTAAATTGACTCAATCACATCTTGATCAATAGCCTTCTTGTTGAAGCAGTCTCTTCTTCTTTTCAGAATATCTTCAATGTCATGAGGATGAAGATTAACGTAGTCAGCTTCGGTGAAGTGATAGTATTGATTATCCATGCGAACAACATGATATTCGACATATCCATGAGAATGTTGAAATTGAGAGTTTACTTCTACATATCTGAGGATTCTGTATTTCGAGTAGACCATTTCACGAGTTTGCTTCTAAGATGCTTTAGTCGATAGTGGCCTCTCGATCTTTCATTGGCATTTATAATCCCCAGATAAGCATCGATGTTGTACTTCTCACGATCAACTTCTTCTTCAGATAAGATGTCTAGAAACCTTTCCTCTTCCAGAAACGGTTCGGGAATCCCCTCAAATGTTGCCACTTCCATTGTTGAGGGTTGATGTTCTTTGGGACCATTGAGCATGTATTCAAGATCGTTGTTGAAGTATGGAACTAAAGGGGCGGTGTCAGATTTTGGAACTCTGGGTATCAGTTTCCATAATGGCGAGCGTTCTCTTTTCTGCAACTTTGTGGTTGTGGAAATGGAGATGTCGAGAGCTTTGGAGACTTCTAGTTCAACAAGTCTTGTAGCATAATCTCTATCTTTTCTGAACTTGTAAATAATCGAATCATAAATGCTCCTTACTCTTTTATCCATTGGATCATCTTCCCTGATGTTAATTTCAAATCTTTCATGCAGATTGGTGAACATACAGTCATGTTCTATAGATGTAGGATCTTCCATTTGTTCATCGGTAATTATCGGATCCTCTAAGACATCTTCAAATATGTCATCATCGTCATTTTCTTCATCTGAAATGTTAAATCCCCCGAGCTCTGGAGGAATATCTCCTTCCCGATAAGTCATGTCATTCCAGACGTCATCATCACTGCCCACACCTTCTTGTGCAGTTTCAACTTCAACGTCATCATTATTCAAGTTCACTTCTTCATTTTCATCGGTTTGTTGTTGTGAACCTGACTTGCTTTGTTGTTGTTGTTGTTGTTGTTGAGTTGATGCTTGTTTTTGTATAGAGAAGGTTGTAGTGGTTGACGTCCTAGGTCGTTTGGCGTTTTTCACCCCCTCAGGATCATCCTGATCGCGCCTACGAGATTGAATTCGACATTGACTTTGTAGTTCAACAATTTTTGATGAAAGCTTTTGAACTTTTTGTAGTGCCGCAGCATTGAGCTTTGCCAGTGTTTGTTCGAAGTTCTTGATTTGGTTGTCAGCGTTACTTCGTGCAGGTGGTTGAAATTCGGGATCCAGTAAGCCATTGTAGAGGATGGGATGAGTATCAATCAGTGAACTGTCTTGTAGAAACTTGTCTAACAAAAGTTCTTATGCACGTTCCAGAGATAGAGCGCGTCTAAAGGATGATGGTCCAGCTTGTGTGTCACTTTATCTTTGGGCCGTGAATCTTGATTCCATTTCAGCTCGTATATTTCCCATAACTTCATCAAAGTGTTCTTTAGTAACAAATGGTACTGGTTCGGCTCGTATTCTTTGAAACAGTGTAGATGTTGACATCTTTGGGATATGTTTCAGATGAGAGAATGGTGGTGTATTTTGTTGTGGGATGTTAGGAATACAAATATTCCTATTAAAGACTCGGTCACCACGTGAATGTAATAGCATTAATGTAGCTCGTAGACGTATTATTATACTCCCTCCGTCCCAATTTATTTGTCCACTTTTGACTTTTGAAGTCTTTCTTTTACGACTTTGACCTTAAATATTTTCTTTTTTGTTATTTAATACTTGATGCAAAATATATGAATAGATTGAGTTTTAAATGTATTTTCATTAGGTATAAGTTTCATCAAGTATTATATAGCACAAACAACAAAATTTAAAGTTAAAGTTAAAAAAGAAAGACTTCGAAAGTCAAAAGTGGACAAATAAATTGGGACGGAGGAAGTAGTAGTTAGAACGTAGTTAATATTAGTTTATACTTATGTAGTCGGGTCAGGTCTTTACCCACTGTTAGCCCGCTCTACAGCCCGTTAGGGGCACCTAGTAGCTTGTAACTATAAATACCCCTCTTCACTAGTGGAGAGGGTTGGACCTTTGCAATCTAATCTCTACTTCTCTTTCACTTTCTCTCTCTAAAGGCTCCCACTCTCTCTCTAAAACCAACGATCCACAACACACCATAGATCTTGTTTGTGAACTCATGTATATCATACAATTGGTATCAGAGCCATGGTTACATCTTAGGGCCTAGGATATTTGGATTTGGTGTTAGTTTTAATGGTTTTTGTTGGTTTGAAAAGTTTTCTTGAAAATACCTTGGTTTGATCTTGTTTGTGACATATGATGTGTTATGGGTGTACTTTCTTGTGTATTGGTGTTTGATTTACTTAGGTTTTCAGTTTTATAAGCTAAATCAAACATTAGTTTAGTGTTTGTTGGATTTTGCTTCGAGTTTCATACTGGTGATTAAGTCCTCGTAGTGAATTTCTTACTGGTGATTAAGTCAGTGAAAGTGGTGATTAACTCTAGCGATTAACTATTTTTGCTATTCTTGGACAAAAAGCCAAACCGCCAGATAGTGACTTGTTTGGCGGTTAGTGACTAGCGATTAAGTACAGTCTGTCGTGTAGTGAATCTAGCGATTAGCTTCATCTAGCGACTACCTCAGTTTGGCGATTATCTTTTGCTTGGCGATTAACTTTTCAGAGATTAACTTTTGCTGGTGATTACCTTGGTTTGGTGATTAACTTTGGCTTGGTGATTAACTTCGGTTTGGTGATTAACTTTGTGTGGCGATTAGCTTTATCTGGTGATTAACTTTTTCCAGTAATTTGGTGGTGTTTTAGTGATTAACTTTGTTTTGAGAATCTAGTGATTAAGATCTCACTCTAAGTCTAACTCGCACATTACATCTCACGGTTTCTTTAGTTGCTTTCATAAAATCCCGCGAAAGAATCTATTTATCGGTTAAATCACAAAAGCTGTAAAATACCGTGAGTTGCAAAACATCATGTCTAACATTATAGCTAGTACGGCATCCGATGACATTCAAGCTGCAGGTTCCGATACCCGCCCTCCTATGCTTGACAAGACGGACTATGAATCATGGGCAAAAAGAATCCGTCTATACTGCTTGGGTAAGGAAAACGGTGAAAACATTATTCGATCCATTGATGAAGCACCGTTTCAGATGGGAACTACTAGGGATACCATCACTACAGGTGAAGATGGAGGTGTTGCTCTTGGAATTGACAGGCCCCGGACATACAAAGATCTTAATGATGAAGAGAAGAAGCGCTATGATGCTAACATTAGAGCTTCCAACATAGTGATTCAGGGACTTCCAAAAGACATCTACAAACTCATCAACTTCAACACAGAGGCCAAAGCCATGTGGGATAATGTCAAAATGCTCAATTGACCAGAGAAGATCGCGAATCCCAGCTGTATGATGAATTTGAGCACTTCAAGATGAATCCAGGAGAGAGTGCTCATGACTACTATGTTAGATTTCACAAACTGGTGAATGACATGAGAATGATAAGAATGACAATGCCAAATATTCAACTCAATTCCAAGTTTGTTAACAATATAAATCCTGAATGGGATAGGTTTGTCACTGCTGTTAAATTGAACAAAGGATTGCGAGACACGAATTATGAGCAACTTTATGCATATATGCAACAGCATGAAAAGCATGCAGCCTATGATCGGTTACTCAAAGAAAGATTCAATCTAACCACCTCAAGTGATCCACTTGCACTTATGGCTAATTATCCGTCCATCAATCAAGCATCTCTTGGTTAAGCTTATCAACCATCAGACCTCATTTCCTCAGTCCTCTTTGTATGCACTTGGTCCAACAAGCTCACAACTTGACTCTGGCTACACTCACACAGACAAGAAAATTGATGATCTTGCAAATCAAGTTGCTTTACATGCTCAGCAATTTAGAACAACACTTCCCTAGACCAACAACCAACTTCGCACATCATCTAATCCACGCAATCAAGCTGCTGTGGAAGATAGAAGAGTTGTGTTACAAAATGTTCAAGGACGACAGATTATGAATCAAAGGAACATTGGTAGGGGAAACATTGCAGCTGGTAATGGAGGAGCTCAGAACAGAATGGGGAATATGAATCAAGGTCAAGGGAGACAAGTCAAGTGTTATAACTGTGGTGGATTCGGTCACATTGCAAGGAATTGCAACCAGCCCAAGCGTCCACAGAATGCTGATTACTTTAAGGACGTCATGCTATTGCTGCAAGCTCAGGAGAATGGTGCGGCACTTGATGATGAGAAAGCATTGTTCTTAGCAAGGGTTCAAGGGAATACATTCGATGCTGATGTGGATGACCAATCCGTTCAGGATTGGCCCTAAATGATCCAAACATCTTCCAAGCTGAAGACAGTGATGCTTTTGACTCCGATGTTGATGATGAACCCACTGCTCAAACCATCTTCATGGCAAATCTCTCATCAGCAGTGTCCTCTCCATAGTAGAATGGCCTTTCCAACTCATCTGTTATATCTGAGGTACTTAAATTATATGATGAATATGAAAGGGCAAATGAACTGAAAACACCTGAAAAAACACAACAGACAAATGTGGTTGAGACAGATAATGATAATCTGGGAAGTAGCAATACTCACCCAGTAGAGGATCATGTGTCTCAAAGCACAGAGTCTGATGTAAACAGTGATGCATCTTCAGTTAATAGTTGTGATAATACTGTGATTGAACAAAAGATTCATTATGACGTACAACCGACTAGCCTTAGTGATTTAGATAATTTAAATATGGGGAATAGTAATGTTGTCCCATATGAACAATATGTGAAACACAACGAAGAATCTGTTGTATCAAGTAGTGCATCTTCTGTTAACAATGATGACCATGAATTGCATGAATATACTGCCTTCCCTGATGATTCCCTTAACACTAGATTTAAGATTTATAAAGATCAGTTGCTTGGTATGAACAATGTGCTAAGTTTGAACAGACCAAACGTGAACAGAAGATGGAAAGTCAGATGTGTACATTTATCACTGAACGTAATTTAAGGAGGAAACATTGTAGAAAGAGCTATTTTCGTTACAAAAACAATTTGATCAAACTGTTAAGCAAAAACAGGAAATTCAAGAAAGTGTCAAAGTGCCTAAACAATATTTCAAAGAAAAAGAAACTAAGCTGTTAAATGATTTTTCCAATCTTAAAACGTTGAAAAACAAGCTTATAGATAAATTGTATCGTCAAGATCAATCCAAACAAACTGTTAACTTGATCATGATGCATCGAAAGTTCAGTGATGTACACAGTGAGAACATCATAGGAGATCCATCGCCCAAATACTGTAAGAAAGAAATAGAGGCCTAGACTGCTATGTATGATGGCAATGAACTCCTTAAAGCAATTCGTGAACCCCCCCCCCCCCTGTGTAGAATCATCTGATGAGACTTGTAAAATTGCTGAAGCAAACAAAGAAAAAGTGGTTGAAAAAATGAATGACCCTAAGTGCATAGCTAAGAGAGTCATAATTACACCTCATGACTACGACAAAGAAAACTTTGAGTCTACCTATAGATCTACGTTGTCTGCGTTTAAGTCTAGGTTTAAGCCTTAAATGAAGTTGACTCTTGAACAAGTGTTTTGGGCACTAGATATGGAAAAGAGAAAGGCCGAGGAACTCATTAGTAAAATACCCATTCTTAAGATAGTGCCTTCTACAACGGTGTACGCTCCCAATACACCTTCGCATATAGTCCCTAGGAACCTCCCCACTAAATGTTAAACTCTTATTGGCATGTGTGTACTTCATAAATTATTTGCGGATTTTGACAAAACATGTAAAAAAAGAATTACACCAACAGGAATTACTGAAGGGGAAAGGGGATTTGAACAAACAAAAAGGTGTTATCTTACAGAGGTCATTCCATTTTTTAATCTTATCAAAGACCATTTTGAAAGTCTCGAGAAGTCTTTAGAAACTGAAGTTTGTGAAATGAGAACAATTTTCAATGACATGGAAAAAGTAGTGGAACTTAATGCAGTTGAACTTAAGAAGCGTGAAATTCAGAAAAAGAACGTTCTTATTCTGAATGATAATCCGATTGCCAATCGCATTGCCTAGAATGTTTATTATACTGCTACTGACTCTGCTTTAACGGCTTCTCATTTTCATGATCTGTCGAATGATTTGCATGTTGCCCTAAATCGTGTAGTTGAGCTTGAGGGGGAGAATTTAAAATTGCTTAACAAAATTCAAAAGGATGATCATGATAACATGGTCAAGCACCTTTCAAAACTAGAGGTTGATAATCTTAATTTACAACTTAAATATCAACATCTTGAAGAAAAAGTGAAAACTTCAAATTCCAAGACATCTTTGGATGCTCCTGAGTTTGATGCATTTTTTGAATTAAGCAAACGTGATGAAAAAATTCAAGCTCACACTAACACGATTCGGATGTTGAGGGCATATATTGCACAATTGAAGTCTGCAAGGACTAATATGACTGACACCCAAATACCACCACCATTAGATTCTCATAATTTTCACTACCAAGACACCATAAACAAGTTGCATCATGATATGGAATGGTTTCAGGCTGAAAATTCAAAAGTTAAACAACATTACAAAGAGTTATATGACTCAATTAAGGTCACGCATGTTAAAAATAATGAAAAGATAACTTCTTTGCAAAATGAAATTGAGAATCTAAAGGCACAAGTAAAAGGGAAAATGCCAGTCACCATCGTTAATAATGATGCTCCAAAGGTTTCTGCTTGCTGTAAATATGATATTGATGCTGTGTTTATTCCGCTCCCTCTTAAGAACAATAAGTCAGCACACTATTGTTATCTCACTCACCTTAAGGATAGTCTAGATATGCTTCACGAGACCATAGAAGAGGATAGGATAGTGAAACCACAAGAGAGTGTTGTGGTAGATGCATGCTTCCTCACTAAACGATCTCAGGATTTACTAGAATATGCCCTTGCCACATGATGAGACGAAAAGTGTTATGCTTTTAGGGGGTCATTTAAGCCCTAATTCGTATAAATGTGATCAAATATTGCCCTAAATCGTTCCTTTTGTCATTTTAGGTACTTTTGAGAGGAATTCTGGAAAACATGCATATTCAGACGTTTTTGGAGCATAAAAGTGAAGAAAACGACAAAGTCTCAAAAGATGAAGATTTACAACCTGACGGCGTCAGAAGTCACAAGGTGACGCCGTCAGAAAGCCTTGACAAAAGAGTGGAATCCAATTTTCAAATGACAGGCCAGAAAGATTTTGGGATTTAACACCTGACGCCGTCAGGTGTTAGAAGATATAGGCCGTCAGGAGTTAATTTAAAGAGTGACGGCCCAGAAGACAATAAAGGGTGACGGCGTCAGAAGTGGATCTAGGCCATCCGAGAAACCTAATGGCGGCGAGCTGACAGCGTCAGACCCTATAACCTGACGCCGTCAGAGTGTAAAATCTATATATAGTTTTCCAATTTTCATTCATTAGGTGTGGAACTTTGTGGAGAACTTTTAGGGCAAACCCTAAAGACGAATTTGCTGTGACTTTTAGGGTTTCCAACCCTCGGAACCCTAGTGCTTAATTAAAGATAAGTCTTTACCTTAATTCAATCAATATGTCTATGTGTTGGTTGTCTATCTATCTTGCTTGTCTTTCAATTAACATGAATAGCTAAATTCTCTAGTGTTTGCTTAGATCTAATGAAACCTAACTATTAATTATTGGTTGATTGGTGTGTGTTGTTGTTTGTTGGGATGATTGTTTCAGCGATGTTAGGCTCAAGAAAACTGGCCAACCTCCTTTATGGTAACGTGCTTGAACGTCTTGGGAAACATGTAGTCGAGGCATACTAGGCTATTAAGGTAGTATTTAACGCATGAGCGTATGTTTACAATCCCTATGGTTGTGCCGTGCATGGCATAGGAGGAGATAAGAGCTCATAGAATTGGAGAGATATGTATGCCACTCCATGAGTTATTAGGAATACACCCTTTGATAATGTATCGCGGGAGCAAAGTGCAAGCTCAAACCACGGGTATCGTTGTCCCAACGAGGGTTGAATATGGATCTCGTCACTCAAGACCGTGAGCTATGTGTGATGAATAAGTTTTAAAAGAAAGTTTGGTTTTGTCTATACTACAATGACAAATTAAAGTAAAGGAAAGCGGTAAAACGACATGAAATAAGAAAACAAGTAAAGTTGCATGAAATAAAAGTGCGATAAGAAATGAAAGCGGTAAATGAAAGCGATAAGTAAAGAAAACGGTAAATGAATTTAAAAGACAATGTGTTTGCAAAGCGACGCGAATAAGTTCGTTAAGCTTGAGGTAAAAGTTTGCAACGGGTTATTCTCCTTTCTCGAGATTAGTTGTTAATTAATCTTTTGAAAAGATATCTACTCAAGACGAGTGAATCAATCGTTCAAAGATTTCGTCTTCAAATAATTAAGTCACGCGTCTAAGCAATCTTTCGATTACTTATCACAAACGTTTAAGCTCTTACTTAACTCACAAACTCGAGCTACTAAGCAAACACGATTTAAAACTACTCACGACTCATATTAAAAACTTAAAGCGATAAAGAAATTAAAAGACTTGTAAATATTAAAACGTAAAATGTTTTTGTTTTTTAAATTTAATTAATAAAAGAAAAATAAAGTAAACGATTAAAAGAAAATAAAACAAGTGAAAATAAAAATAAGCTAAGTTAAAAAGATTAAAAGAAATTTCGGCAGCATAACGTTTAGATTTAAGAAAATAAAAGCCTCACTCGAAGAACGATGAGGTGAAATAAAAGCCTAGCTCGGCTTGCAAAATAAATGAGAAAAGAAGAGAAGAAAATAAGACACGACTCAAAATAAACTTGGACTAAAAATAAAGTTGACACAATAAAAACTAAACTCGCTATTCAAAGAAAAGAAATAATACTCGCTATGCAAGTTCTGCCAAACTCGCTACTATCTTAGGTTGACTTTTAAACTCGCTAGTATCTTTGTTGAATTTCATACTCGCTACACATTTGTTTCATTATACTCGCTATCTATTGTTCTATCATTTCATACTCGCTAGTAAATAGTTTGACTAACTCGCTATGCATGTGTTGAAATTTCTATACTCGCTATTTTGAATTTGACTAATACTCGCTATATAAAAAAAAGTACGAAACTCGCTAAATAAAAATAAAACAAACTCGCTATTAAACCCTAAAAATCAAACTCGCTACTAAACCCTAAAAACTAAACTCACTGGACTCTAAAAAACTTTTAACGTGACATAAATTTTATAAAAATTAATAAATAAGACTTGTAAAAACTTGGTAAATAAAATGTAAAGACACTAAAATAAGCTCAAAAATAAGCAAACAAGCCACGGCTTCTTTTGGAAGCCTAGCTTATTTGTATATCTTATCACTTGAAACTAAAAACATGCAAAGTTGACAAAGAAAATAATAAAAGCTTGTAGAAAAGATTAAAAGAAAAGCTTGTAAAGATTAAAGGAAAGATTTAAGACATGAAAATAAGCTAAAAATAAGACATCAAAATAAGCTTGCATTCAAAATAAATCTACACTAATACATGAAATAAAACTACACTACTCCTAAGAGGTCCAACCCTCTAAAATCTAACCAAAATCCCAAATGAGGTGGTGATCTCTATTTATGGTTCAAGAGCTTGCACTAGTTTTACAATGTTGCATACTTAGCCCTTGAACCTTTACATCTCATGAAAAGAACACTAAAACTTTGTTACAACTATTAAACGTTCTTAAATATAAAACGTAACACTCGGTAACTTGAGGATTTAAGTTGACTCGTATCTCAAAGGTCTTCAAAGATGTAAAAACGTTCACTAGCTCAATTTTGGAAAGCTTCTTATCATGAATATCTTTCAACTTTGATTAAGCGTTTCTTCCATCTTTTTGAGCTTTTAAGAAATAACTTTGTCGACTTGGGCTTTCCTTGAGTAGATTTCATCATTGACTCGGCTTTGTGACACTTTTCCACATCTTGTGTTCGTTTTAGGCTTTTTGGTTGACTTTTGTGCTATTTATGCAATATCCGTCCCTGCACGATCACAAACACAAAAACAAGATATCTTTGGCGTTTCACGTTAGTTTTTGGTCTTTAAATCACTTAAACTAAGGTCAAAAGTATGTGTAAAATAGCACATACCAAAATCCCCCAGACTAAGGTATTGCGTGTCCTCACGCAATGTAATCACGTCACGCCTTAAAGATAAATAATTTCACACCTCTCTTTACTAACTTTGAAAAGTAGCAAAACGTTCAAAAGAGATACGAAATCATTTATTCCCTAAAACGCCCCGGTTTTCCATTTTATTCCATATGCTACTCATATTATACTACTTTAGCTTATGACGGTGTGCTTGACTTTCATTATCTTTCAATAACGATTAAGGGTCATAGAGTAAGAACACGATTCATAGAAAAGTGACCGATTGGATAAAATTCATCGTCCCTGATTTTTCACAAGCTCCCAAACTAAGCGTAAAAACGGATCATTGTTTAATTACAAGTTAGATGCCAACGCTACTCATGGAAGTTACTCGTGTACCGCTTGCTCCCATTTTCCTATTTTTGTATCTCATTATTTTATTTTTGTGAGAGAAATGAATTTCTTCATAAGCATCTCGTTTCATAGTTTTTAGTCCGATAAAGATACCAAATTCATACGCTAAGTAGTTATCGATCTTCTCTTAAGAAGGTTTGCAAGAGAAATGTGGTCCACATCAAGGATATTGGATACATACAAAGACTTTGGAATACATCAAAAATAGACATAAGTTGGCGAGTACATTTCACGTGCACCTCATGCGTCCGATCTAGGATCGTAACATGCACCTCACGCGCGACCAACTTTAGTCTTAACACTAGAACTCATGATCCATAAATCTTCAACATACATCCTTATTCTTTCTTTTCTTTTTCTTTTTTTTTTCTTGATACTTTTTTTTTCACTTTTTTCTTTCTTTTTCTTGCCTTAGTAACTTCTCAACTCCGAACCTTCACGGTTTCAGTCCAAGACCTACCGCCAACTGCTAGGGTTGGAATCTAGGATCCAAGGTCCGATCTCAATCCGAAGTCTTAAAGCACCTTAGCTCATACATAACAACGGGCTTTTGGGTAGCTCCGAAACCACATGCGTACTACGCTTATTCAACGATATACAATACAACTCAATTGACGTGTATCCATGATGTGTACCCAATTTCCCAAGCAAAGATTCTCTTAAGAAGATAAAGAACTACTCATCGGCTAAACCTAACATCCTTAATTATTTTGCACATATATGGGGTGAAGCAATTTTGTGGGAACAAAAAGACATGAGTACCTTCGATGAGCTTGAAAGAGATCCAACTACTCTATGCTTAGCATCTAGCTTCTAAAGAAACTCTATCGTTTCACGTTCTCCGCAAATTTAAAATCTCAAATAATGAGATCCGCGGATACTTAGCCATAATCATTTTTAAAGATTATTTTGGTTAAGGGAGACAAGCTAGGGCTCAACACGCCCGGATCAAGTCAAAATTTTTATTCTCACTCTTACCTAGTAGGAAAGTCAAACTCGGTGTCAAAACTTTTATTCTATTTTTGCATAATTTTATATTTTTCTCATTTTTTTGTTTGGAATTTTTCAAAATTTTTCAATTTTTGTGGATTTTTTAGGAAAACGGGGTTGCGTAAGTAAACGACAATGGTGAAAGTGCTAGGTCAATCAAATCGAAGATTTACCCCCCCAGACTAAAGATAAACATTGTCCTCAATGTTTTCAAGGTAAGGGTAATCCTAACAATAAATCTAAGGCCGTTTATTAAGTATGCCAAAGATACCATTAGTCGAAAAGATTTGGATATATGATTTCTATTCCAGCAGCAATACATGGGACTCGAGTGGAGATGAGATGATCCACGAGCACGAGAGTCATCATGAATTGGGGAAATCCTGCACAAACACAAACAACCAAGCAAACACAAGATTGGAAGAGGTGGCCCTCCTCGCGTTACTTATTAGTAAATAAAAATGAAATAAAAGGATAAGCATGGGGTGCCTCCCACGAAGCGCTTGTTTAGTAACGAGTCGTATAGCTTAGACTCGCCCCGAATTTACTCGTCCTTGGGGGAGCAAATGAAACACACGGCTTGAAAAGTGACGATGCCGGGATCAAAAACAAAATCCTCACTCCCAAGGGAATGAC
>LBNU01033843.1:59429-79863 GCA_014162995.1 Artemisia annua
GAGATAAGAGCTCATATACGCTTAAACTAAGGTTAAAAGTATGTGTAAAATAACACACATCACCCTTCATCCACACAAGTAACACACATATCAATTAACCGGTAAAAGATAGTTAGGGAGTAATGAAATCTAAGTAAACACAATTTTCTCCATATTGTTTTCACAACCACAATAGTTTAGATATTTATTTTATTTTAATTTGCATAAGTAGTAAACTTGGGTTAGTTGACTAGCAACTAATTCCGCCCTTCTTCCAAAAACTGAGATTTTACTTGCTTTCTAAAAAATATAAAAATACAAAAAGAATCTTCCTTCCACCTTTAGACCTATTAGATTAGCTTTTCTATCCTAACGAAAACTATTCCCTGTGAGAGAACGATCAATCCCCCGTACTTACTACTATCCTATACTACATCGGTCAGGTACACTGCCTGGTGGGGTTGTAAGCCTCTTGAGATCCCTCGAGAGGTAAAACCTGTTGTAAGGTCATAAAACCACGCATCAAGTTTTTGGCGCCGCTGCCGGGGAATAGTTATTGTTTAGGTAGAATTTTTATTTCTTTAGGTCTACTCGCTAGAATCCTTTCTAGTGAGATTTATATTTTCTTTTTCTAGGATTTCTTTAGTCTATCTTTTTCTTCGTGTTTTTGTTCGTAATCTTTACCATCCGCCATCATGGAAGGTGGTAACATCCTTGATCCCAACAACCCAATTCAACCAAACCACCCACCACAACCAAACCAACCTCCTAGACCCCGCACCTTAGGAGAGTATTCCCGACCTAGCCACCTTGGCTATCGAAACACCATTGAGCTCACTCAAGGAGCCAATGTCACTCCCTTGCGATCCGACACCATCCGGTTGGTGCAAAGCGGATGCGCATTCCATGGACTTCGTTCCGAAGATCCAAACCAACATCTCAAGGATTTCCTCAAAATCGTAGATTCCATAGACCTTGATGTTGCAACTCGAGAGACGACCCGATTGCGTCTCTTCCAATTCTCTCTACGGGACCAAGCTAGTCAATGGCTTGAGCGACTTCCCGCAGGATCCATCACCTCTTGGGACGATCTCACAACTCGTTTCCTTGCTCAATTTTTCCCACCGGGGAGAACTACCAAGCTAAGGAATGATATCTTGGCGTTCCAACAACGCCAAGGCGAAACCCTCTACGAGGCATGGACTCGATTCAAGGACTTACTCCAAAAAGTCCCTCATCATGGCATAGACCTTTGGCTCCAAGTCCAAATCTTCTATGACCACATCAATCTCCACACGAGGCAAACCATTGACCAAGCGGCCGGTGGCAAGCTACGTGATCTAAGTGCGGAACAATCATGGGATCTCCTAGAAGATCTTGCTCTATATGACAACGAAAGTTGGAATGATCCCCGTGATTTGAATAAAACGGTCAAGGCAATATCTTTGCCTTCGAATAATTCAAGCACTTCCGACCGTAGGATCATAGAACTTGAAGACCAAGTCAAGTTTCTCATGAAATCCTACGAAGCTCCTAAACCTTCAAGCCAAGTGAACAAAATCACTTCTTCGTGCGAATTATGTAGTGGTCCCCACGACACTCGTGATTCCATGGAACTCCCCAAACAAGCTTTTTGATCGATGTCGAAGTACCAATCAAAAATAAACCTAATTACCGTATGCTAGGTAGGGTAAGCGGGTATCGTATCCACGAGGAGTATGTGGTTTTAATTTAAGTTTTGGGGTGATCACTGATCAATAAATGTTTTGGTTTTGAAATCTTAATAACTAAATACTAATTAACTAAAAATAAATAAGCAAATAAAAATTAAATAAGCAAATAAAAGCAAGAGTTGTAAACAATTAAGTGAAAAGCAATCCCTCCCGGCTCCAGATATATTGATATGACTAATTTACGAATTATTAATAATGTTTGCCTTCAAACTACATAGACATAGTTGAATTAATTGAAAAGGATAATTTTAGGCACAAATTATACTCACCACATGAATCGTCTTAATCCCTTAACTAGTTGGACTCGGCACGACTCATTGACTAACAATAACATGTCTTATATAATCCTATCAATTAATTTTATAATTACTCAAATGAATAATTATGGGTACAAATTATGTTTAGCATACGACCGTCTTAACCCTTATACTAATTAGGCTGGGCACAATCGTTGACTCGCAATAATATGTCTAACAATAATTCACCAAATAATTATATTAAAACATTAAAATCAAACAAATGATATGCATTAAAATCATATGAATTAATGTTTGGCAAATAAAGTAAAATCCGAAAACATGATCAAACCAAATATCTTTTACCGGGAGAGATTACAAAAAGATTAGCCGCACATGACAATCGTAGACAAGATATTTAATCTAATATGCATGTTACGTACTGATAATACAAAGATCAAAAATAATTACAACCTTTGTAGCTCTCATGCACGATCGCCAAGAAACTCAATAACATATATATTGTATGTTTTTCACTTGTACGAAAATAAAAGAATGAATAAAGTGGCGGCTGAGAATTAATTGATGACTGGTGTCCTTTTTTTGTGTCGGCTCTGATTCTCCGAATTATATATCACAAGGGATAAAACCCTTTTTCTTCTTCACGTCACAGCTACACAAGGCCCAAGTTTCCTTGCTTTGTTGCTGCGTCCAAAATACAGCCCAGAATGGCCCTACATCCATAATTCCATGGACTATTATTTAGTTAGTTATATTAAGCCCAATACTACCACTTATAACTCCAAAACCACGAACTGCTGCTTGCAACAGAAATAAACACGAGCTAAATTCAGCATTTCGTCCACTTTATATTTTAAATATGTAGCTCTCTTTTTTCTCTTTCCGTGGCTTTTTGAATCAACTAAAACGGACTTCAGACGAAGAAGTTACGACCAAAACAATGCGACAATGTCCAAATCTTTCTTGTCTTCATTTTAAGCTTTTAATATCGCAACTTTAGCTCCTTTGTGTGCATAGCCTACATAATCACAAAACACCCTCAAAGTACATGTATAACAACGAATAATAATGCAAAAATGCGTAATTAACATGTTATGAGGTGTATGTAAAATACACCGATCAAACCTCCCCAACTTAACCCTTACTCGTCCCGAGGAAGAAATATACTATATCCTAGCATGTTAATTACATAATTTTTAATCATACTATGAAATTGCATAAAAAATATCAAATTCAACCTAGTACACTAATAACCATCCTATGTGACCAATAATCCAAAATGATTACCAATATTTTTGTCCTTCTTAAACACTTAACATAACTGCTCCCATTGGTTCAGTTTACTTTATGTTTCATATAATTAACCATGTGCCCAACATACTTAGTACACCCCTATAATCAATCTAAACATAGATCCAAAACAAGAGGTGAGAATATCTTACCTTTTATAATACCGGAGTTTTTAATACCATGGGAGCATACCTTTTAAGAGCAGATAAGCTATCATACATTAGCTTACATATTTTAACTTTTTGCGCAATTTTTGCACATGAATTTTACTTCATCTTTCAAGCATTTTTGCTCATAACATACATAAGCTCCTTTTTAGCCATCCGGGACCGTTTTTTTTTTCCATGTCATCCCGAATGCTTAATACACTCCTTTTAAGGTTGATATAAAGACCAATCATTCGGATGTATGAGTATCTATCCTATAGGTGCATACTAAGACACATCAGCACATGGGAACCGGTTAATTTAGTCCATTTTAATTTAATGGGAACAACTATGCTTCGTGCCTACTGGTATATCATATGATGGAGTTATCTACCACATAGTTTAATTAATCAATGCACTAGCTTAAACCAACCTTCCTAATTTCATTAACAACAATACAAGGATTGGGTTATTTCACATAAATTGTCTCAGCTTAAAGTGCAATGCTATCCATAATAAAAATTGGCGTCTGACCCATGCTAACAACTAAAATATCACCTTGCGCGGGTGACGAATTAGATAGGCAAGCCCAGCATATGACTACCACCAATAACTATGACAGTTCTCCAACTTTTTTCTATGGCCACCTTGCGCGGGTAACAAGCCGGATAAGATTAATTTAAATGTCCTAACCCAACTATTACATTATTATATTTCATATTATATTATTTTACCTTCTTCTCGTTCTAAGCAAAAGTAAGTAGGGAAATTCAATCGGGTATGGTTGATCATCTACTAATTATACATATGCCTAACTACATGCAAACCATCAAATTAATTTTATAACCAAATTATACAATAGAATCGGGTGCACCTTATAATCATGGCTGGATCTTCTTGTTTGCTCAAATGAGTCATCCATAAGCTAATCTTCAGAATCTGCAAACACTCAACAAATATATGTAGAAGAAACTTCCACATCTAATTAGCACAAAACTTTTATAATGTGATTTCAATATTGTTAGGATCATAGTTTTCAACTATTCAGTCAAGTCTCGGTCATTTCAGTCAATGTAATAGGTTGCTAGAAATATCACAATTATCTAAGTTATTTAGTTACTCGTATGGTTTAATGTTTAGTTAGAATAAGATGTCCAATGGGCCTTAAAGCCCACGACTTAGAAGATAGGAAAGGAAGGGAATGTTGCCCTACCCTTCTCCTATAAATAGGATATCATGTATCATTTACAAAATGTTGGTTAATTTCATATCTTAAGAAGACTCTTGCTCTTTCATCTTTCATATTGTTATTAATCAACCAAGTCTAATTCTCATCTCATTTCTCTTATAAGATTACTTGTGTTTACTAATATGGTGACCTAACAAGTGGTATCAATCGCTAGAAGAAGGTGTAGTTTATTTTTTTGTGTTATACGAACCATAAACACGTTTTTACTCTCGTTGAAATCAAAAAGTTTGCAACTTTCTTGCTTCTTTTGTGTTTTTATCACATATTTGTTACCAAACTTGTGTTAGAAACCAAAACAAACAACAAAGTTTCAAAATTTTATGTTTTCTTTGGATTCGTATATTTGTACTTTTTATCGAAAATTTTCAAATTTTTGTTAAAAAGTTCAAGTTTGCAACTTTCATTAAGATTTCATCATTTTAATGCTAGTTGTACAAGAATCTTGGATTAAAAACTCGTTTTAGGCTTGCTTTTTCACAAAAGAAAAATCTGCGTTTTGGCTTCTTATCGAGAACTTCAAACCCTTATTTATCGAGAACAATAAACCCTGTTTTATCGAGATCTTTCGATCTTACTACTTAAGTGTTTTTGTTGCTTACTCAGTGCTTTTCTCTCTTGTATAAGAAAGAAAACACTTCGACTTATTGGATAGTTTCGTTATTGTATAATCTCGAAACTTTGGATACTTGTTATCGAGAACCTGAGGTTATCGAGAACTTCACCAGTTATCGAAATCAATTGTTTGTTTTCGAAATCTTGTGAATCTATCGAAATTACTTTCAGAAACATCGAAAACATACTTTGTCTTCATAGAACCAAAGATCTCGATAATTGTCTCCAACATTTCTCGATAATTTCCTTTTATCGAGAACAACGTGAGTTATCGAGATCCTACTTGTTTTATCGAGAACTTCAGTTTATCGAGATTACCTGGACTTTAACAGTTTATCGAAATCATCCAATAACCAAGTATCGAAATCACATTGGGACTTGTTTTCGAAGATTAGCCTTAAGTACTATACCTTCTACAAGATCCATAAACCACAAGTTTTCAATCATGTCTTAACCACCGTACTTTAACCCTTATCAAGCACAACCGTATCATCAACTGCAACAATTTCGTCAGCAACAGCAATATCAACAGAATGCACAATCATATCAACAGCCAAGTCAAATGTATTCTCAGCAACATGCCATGATGCATCAATTTCAACCTCAACCCTTACCAATGCTACAACAAATCACTCCAACGCCAAAACAGTCTCACTGGTTTGATCAGATGTGTGAGGTCATTACTACTCAACAATCGAGGCATGAAGCAGGTTCACTTGACACACCACCAATGTTGACACCGGGTAATTATGTTCAGTGGTCAAGTCGATTCCTTAGATTTCTTGATCTCAAGAAACCCCATGGCAGATATCTTAGGAAGGTTATCATGGAAGGTCCATTTGTACCACCTCTCAACACTGTTCCTGCTAATGACAATGCTGTTCCACCTAGACCTGAGTCTTCAACAGCTTTACCTGAAACACGCCTCACTGCTGAACAAATTCTTCATAAGGAAGCGGACGAATATGCCATGAGTTACATCCTTCACAGCATACCAAATCCTATCTTTCGCAGTGTTGATGCTCAGAAAAATGCTAAGGCCATGTGGGAACACGTTCATCTACTAATGGAAGGAACTCAGTTGAATCAGGAGGATATGGAATCCAAACTTTACATGGAATACACACACTTCATGATAGAGCCAATGGAATCACTTGAGTCATACTATCACCGCTTCACCAATATCATAAATGACCTCGACAGACACAACATCACACTACCAAAGATTGCCGTTAACACTAAGTTTCTTGGGTGTCTTGGACCGGATTGGCAGCGATATGTGACATTTGTTCGTCAGGCAAAGAATCTTCATGATGCACCGTATGGATTGTTGTATGATTATCTCAAACACCATGAGTCAGAAGTGAACAAAGACCGTGCTCAGAGAGGAACCCTTTCACCGTCTCCAACATCAAACTCATTAGCATTGGTTGCTCACTCACATGTTCCGAATTCATCCATGCAACTTCACGATTACTCAGTTGAACAGAATCACTTCAATTACCCTATTCAGAATAAGACTTCATCTTATGATCTCTCTTCACAACAACAACCAACACAACTTGACCTATCACACAACAATGATCCCTTGTACCAATCACATGATGATGATGATGACGAGGACTTCAACAGCCTTAATCAGGGAATAGCACTCATTGCTAGAGCTTTCAGCAAATTTTCTAACAAGTCCAACAATCGTCTCCGATCATCGTCTAATACAAGGAATCAAGCTGTGATTCATGATGGCCGTGTTGAGGTTCAAAACCGTAACAGTGGGAGATTCAATTCTGGTGGTTATAGTTCTGGACAGAGGTTTAACAACAATGGAGGAAGCTTCAGGAACAACTCTGGCTCATCTCAGAAGAAGGTTGATTTTGGGGATAATGGGAATGATATATCAGGGAATTAGATCATTAAGTGCTTTAACTGCAATGGGGTCGGTCATTTGGCTACTGCATGTCCTTCTCCAAGAACTCAGGGCAGTAAGTATCACAAACAGCAACTTCTATTAGCTCTTCAAGAGGAAGCTAAAGGCACAAACAAACAGAATGACAACAGCTTCATGGCCAATGCTCAGTCTGATGATGACATGGAAGATCTGGAAGCTAATGCTGCTGTTATGCTTATGGCCAACATGCAGGAACTCCACATCACTGAATCAGGTCCAGTATATGATTCTGATACTCTGTCTCAGGTAACCGACTTTAATTCATGCCTCATACATGATATTGTCAACCCATCTGCATCTGCATCTACATCAAAAAAATTGGTTCAAAATGATGCATTGTTCTCTACAGACGAAAATTATCAATTGGACACAGTCGTTATATTTGATGATGATCAAATTAACTCAGATGTCTCAATTGATGATTCTCACACTAATCATGTCAACGACAACAATGCTCATCTTAAACCCCTTGGTTTTATGACTGATCCAGATTCAGACCTTCGGACACTTCTCATGACCAGTCAATCTCAAAATATTAAATGTCAAGAATTAAATGCGAGATTGAAAGAGAAGAATGCATCATTGTCTAGGGATCTCGAGTGTTTGAATATACAATTTAATAACGCTGTTAAACTCATTGATAACGAAAAGAGCTTTGAAAATGCTTTTAAAGAATCTTATCGTCGTGAAAAGGATCTCGAATTTCAAATTGCTAACATAATGGAATCTAAAAATGATTTAGCTTCACAACTTGAACAACAAGCTTTTGTACATAAAAAACAAGTTGCTCAACTCGAAGATGTCATTTTGAAAACTAAAAATGAGTTGTCAACTTGTCAAGCGGATTTTCAAGAACATAAACAGATTTCAAGGGACAGAGTTAAATCATATTTAGATGAAATTGTTGAATTGACGATTCAACTCAAAGAGTTTCAGAATGTTGTATATAAAACTGGTAATTCAATTACAACCATTCATAAACTTTCTGTAAAACGGTCAAACACCGGCCATGGTTTTGCCATTGGTAGTGAATCACCCAGTTTTTTAAATAAAGCACTCACCGAGATTTCGAAGATATATAGTGCAAACCATTTCTTTGATGACACTGTTATTCATGCTGTTGTTTATGATCGTGAGGAGGAATTGGATATTGAGGACGAGACTCGATCTAAACTTGAAAATGCTGATTACAACAAACCTTTTGATTACTCAACAATGCCTTCTATCAATGAAATTTTCACACCTCAAAAAGAGAATGTTGAACAACCGTATTTTATATTACTAGAAGATCTTCCTTCTTATATTGCTTCTATCACACCAGTAGTTCAAAACAATGGTCTTTTAACTAAACCTGAAAACATTCAACCTCTTCCTAAAACGTGCAAGATACTTCGGTATTTCCAAACGTTTATGGAAGATATTGAATTTTTACAAGAAGCTGTTGATCGTAATTCCGAACTCACTGTTTTCACGTTTATTGCTCCCCATGAGCGTGAACGGCGATATGTGTTTCAAAAACAATTTTTACCTCACGTTCAACATTTACGATTATGTGCTGAACTCTGGGAACATGATCTTCAAAAAGAAGTGTCTTCAATGATGGATATTTTTCAAGAAAAAGATAAATCAATTTCATGTTTATCAACGTCCAAAATCAATTTTTGCAAAATGAAAATGATCGACTCTTTGAACGTGTCCTCAATGATTGTATTATTATCTGTTAATGAATTCTCTTATGAATGTGTACTGATAGCTGTTTCTGAAACGTGTGATGATATTGGGTTGTTGAATAAACTGTTGAGAACATTAAAAAATGAGAACATGAGTCTCGACAACAAAATGATGATGTGCAGAAAAAAACTTTGGGTAAAAGCTATAAAATACCATCGTACTTTCCAAAATATACCAAGTTGAACCATGTACTTTTTTATTGCTTACATGACCAACAAACTTTTAAATTTTTATTCGACTTGAACCATATCTTATTTATTAAAAAAATAAAAAGAAATTACACGTGGATAATTAGAAAAGATATGGTTCAAGTCGAATAAAATTTTGAATGTTCGTTGGTCAAGTAAGCAATAAAAAAGTATATGGTTCAACTTGGTACATTTTGGAAAGTACGATGGTATTTTATAGCTTTTACCCAAAAACTTTCAGATGAAAAGTTTCAACTCAATAAAAAACTAGAATGGTGTCAAAACCAAAGTCTTGTTTTTGAACTTGAATTGCAAATGAGATTGCTGAATTGCAAGAAGTAACAGATTTTTGGCAAAAGAGTCGAGATGAATATTTCTACTTAAACCGAAAGCTTGACAGCACCATTCAAGACAAAACGCACATCATTATTAACTTGAAGGAGGCAATTAGAAATCTTGAAAAGGAAAAGTCTGTAAATACTAAGATTGTGGCACCAGGAAAACATAGGACAGATAACACTAGTAAGGATACAACTATTCATGATTCTAACATGGGTTCTTCCACCTCTCTAGGAATAGTTATCCCTCCTAGCGTTAGCAGATCCAAGCACCAAAAAGAGAAAAAGAAGAATAGGAATTTGCGACGTAAGAGAGAGAACTTAAAAGCTATGGAAGTAGAAGCTCACCCTAGGAATTTGAATAAAGATCATGTTACTATAGATTTAGATTGTGATTTGGCAACTTGTAATCCGAATCTGTTTGTAACGAATGATGTATCTCGTACTTCTTTATTGTTTAATGCATCTTGTGTGTTTTGTCATAAATCTATGTTATCTGGTGATCACTCTAAGTGTGTTGCTACTTCTCTATTAACAAGTCTTAAGAAACTTACAAAAGGTAACAAATCTAGGCCCACTACTGCTTCAAAATCTAAACTAGGATTAACGCCCCCTGTAATTTCTGAGGATGTTGTTGCAACCCCTGTAGTTAAGACCAACAATCCTAAGAACTTGCCTTCACTTAGCGAATTCACTAAGAAGAAAGCGCGATCTAGTTGGAAGTGGCAGCGTTGGTTAACTAAGATGCATAATTTTGCTTGGATTCCTAAAACTGTTATATCATGTGTTTCTAACCAACCGGAACCCACTACGTCATCGGGTTCCACCCTTACCTTTGTGCCATCGTCGTCTCCTTCGTGTGATGCAGGTGGTGCAAATCATTCTCTGGATTGTTGATAGCGGGTGTACCCGACATATGACAGGCAATCTCAAACTGTTAAGAAACTTTGTATCAAAGTTCATCGGTACTGTCAGATTCGGGAATGATCACTTCGCTGCTATTATGGTGTATGGTGATTATGTCAGTGGGAATATTGAAATCAGCCGTGTTTACTATGTTGAAGGTCTTGGTCACAATCTCTTTTCAGTCGGTCAGTTTTGTGACGGTGACTTAGAAGTTGCATTCAGGGAGAAAACTTGTTTCGTACGTGATCTACAAGGGAACGATCTAATGTCCGGCACTCGCAGCAACAGTCTTTATACCATTTCAATGTCTGATATGATTGCTTCCTCTCCCATCTGCTTACTTTCTAAGGCCGAATCTACAAAATCATGGTTATGGCATAAACGAATGTCACATCTCAACTTCAAAACCATGACTGATCTGGCTCGACACAAATTGGTTGAAGGACTCCCCAGATTCAGATACGCTAAAGATCACCTTTGTCCTGCTTGTGAACAAGGGAAGAGCAAACGTGCACATCTTGCTTCAAAACAAGAACCCAGTACGGATCATGTTCTTCAGCTATTACATATGGATTTGTGCGGACCAATGAGAGTACAAACGATCAACGGGAAACGTTACATTCTTGTCATAGTAGACGACTTCTCAAAATGGACTTGGGTCTACTTTCTTCGTACTAAAGACCAAGCTCCATCCATGATAGTCACTTTTCTCACCAAAATTCAAGTTCAGCTTAGAAACACCGTCAGAATCGTCAGAACAGACAATGGAACTGAATTTAAGAATCAAACCCTTCGGGATTATTTTGAGAAGGTAGGTATTGTTCATCAAACATCTATTGCTCGGACTCCCGAACAAAATGGCGTGGTCGAAAGACGAAACCGTACTTTAGTGGAAGCCGCCCGCACAATGCTGATCAATGCACAACTACCAGACTATCTTTGGGCAGAGGCCGTCTCAACAGCATGTTATACCCAGAATCGATGTATGATCAACAAACGACACAATCGCACACCCTATGAACTTGTCCACAAACGAAAGCCCAATGTTCAACACTTTCATGTCTTTGGTGCACTATGTTACCCGAACAACGATCGTGATGACTTTGGAAAGCTTAAAGCTAAGGCTGATGTAGGAATTTTTATTGGCTATTGTGAGAATTCTAAGGGATTTCGGATATACAACCATCGCACCAGAGTGATTCAAGAGACTATACACGCTAATTTTGATGAGCTCACTGATATGGCTTCTGAGCGCAACAGCTTAGGACCCGAACTTAACCGTTTAAATTTCCCAGATCATTCAGCTGCACCTTTACCTTTAACCCGTCAAGAATTGGAAACGTTGTTCACTCCACTGTTTGATGACTCTTTTGAGAATCCTGCACAAAATGTATCCACCGATTCCGCTGCTCAACCTGCCACTATTCCAGTGCCTGATACACCCGTTACTACAACTACTGTAGAAATTGATGCACCTCCAACAGATTCACCAACAGCAAATGAACAGAACGACTCCAACTCATACAATGCACCTGAAGATCTGAATCAACATGAAGTACTCGAACCTGCAAATTACGATCCCAATGCATTCTTTAATCCGTTTGCACCGACTCCCAACCTTTCCGATATTCCAGAGTCGTCAACACGGGATTTGGAATCGACTAATGTGCAGCAGTTCCATAACCCTCACCCTTCAACACATCATTGGACCCGTGATCACCCAATTGTCAACATTATTGGTCATCCCCAAGCTCCAGTGATGACTCGACAGAAACTTTACTCCGATGCCGAACACTGCATGTATGCACTCACCGTCTCTTATGCCGAACCAAAAAGCATTAAGGAAGCAATGACATATGATAATTGGATTGAGTCTATGCAAGAGGAATTCGACCAATTCAAAGGACTAGAAGTCTGGGAATTAGTTGAAAGGCCGGATGGAGTTTATGTGAATGGACTTAAATGGATATGGAAGAATAAGTTGGACGTAGAAGGTAATGTCATACGCAACAAATCCCGATTGGTAGCTAAAGGTTATAGTCAGGAGGAAGGAATCGACTTTGAAGAATCTTTCGCACCCGTGGCAAGACTTGAAGCTGTACGGATTTTTCTGGCATACGCTGCTCACAAAAACATGATCGTGTACCAAATGGACGTCAAAACGGCATTTCTGAATGGTCAGTTACGTGAGGAGGTATACGTCAGTCAGCCGGAAGGATTTGTGGACCCAGAGCATCCAAACCATGTCTATCGACTTAAGAAGGCTCTCTACGGTCTCAAACAACCCCCCAGGGCATGGTATGACAAACTTACTGCTTTCTTACTTGCTAATGGTTTTACCAAAGTTCTGATAGACCCAACTTTATTTATCCAAAGACACGGGGAAGACGTTTTAATCGTACAAATTTACGTAGACGACAATATTTTTGCATCTACTAACAAAAAGTATTCTAACGCTTTTGCAAAATTAATGAAACTAAATTTTGAAATGTCGATGATGGGTGAACTTACGTTCTTTCTAGGATTACAATTTCATCAATCTCCCTGTGGTATTTTTCTAAGTCAATCAAAATATGCTCTTGAGATAATAAAGAAACATGGAATGACCAGTTGTGACACATACAACACCCCAATGTCAAACACCACTAAGTTAGATGCGGATTTACATGGGAAAATGGTAGACCCCACAAAATACTGAAGTATAATTGGGTCGCTCATGTATCTAACCGCTAGCAGACCGGATATTGTGGTAGACCCCACAAAATACTGAAGTATAATTGGGTCGCTCATGTATCTAACCGCTAGCAGACCGGATATTGTATTTGCTGTGTTTATGTGCTCTCGCTATCAGTCGCGTCCTACTGAACGTCACCTCAATGAGGCTAAACGAATCCTTCGATACGTGAAAGGAACCATTCACATGGGGATCTGGTATCTGAAGGATTCTTGTTTTGAACTAATTGCTTTTTCAGACGCTGATCATGCAGGGTGTATGGATACACGCAAAAGTACTTCTGGTGGTTTACAGTTTCTTGGAGACAAGCTTGTGTCTTGGCAATCTAAGAAGCAGGACTGCACTTCACTCTCATCTACTGAATCAGAATATGTGGCTATGGCTGCCTGCTGTGCCCAAATCATTTGGATGCGTACGTAGCTGATGGACTATGGTTACTCATTCGAGAAGATTCCGATGTACTGTGATTCCAAAAGTGCCATTGCTATTTCCTGCAACACGGTTCTACATTCCAAGTCTAAGTACATCGATCTCCGATATCATTTCATCAAGGAGCACGTCGAGAAGGGTACAGTAGAGTTATACTTCGTGGGTACCGAATACCAATTGGCAGACTTGTTCACTAAACCTTTACCACCGGCTAGGTTCACTGAACTCGTTCACCGAATTGGTATGCGTTGTTTGACTCCAGATGATTTAAAATCTCTTCTGGAAAACAATTAATGGAGTCAAACACCAAAAATATCTCTTGTTAATATTTATTCAAAAACAAAAGAAAAAATTGAAAAACCATAAAAACAACAAAAAGATTTTCTTTCATTTCGTTTCGTACTTTTATTTCATTTTGTTCACAAATGCAAGCACACGATCTCGTTCAACACTTTGGTCTCTCAAAATTTTCCATATTTTTACGACCAAATCTTGAGGGGGAGAATGTTCGTCAAAATTTCTCAATTTTACTCAAAGACGTGCACTTGCATTTTGTTTAACACATATGACTTTTTGCTTTTAATTTTGGTGGTAATTCACGTACTACCGTTACGTCAATTAAGTTTGACATCTCCTCTACTTAGAATATACCTTAGATGTTATTGTTGCCATAAGTCGTTAAGTTAACCGTTTAAACTTTTATCTAGGACTTATTATAGAAAACATGTAGTTAAGGGACTTAAGTTGCCAAGTTGTGTATGTTTGAAAATATCTCACATGTCCCCCCCCCCCTCCGATTTTTCAAAATTATCAAAAACAAAAATCAACTTTTCTCTCTTTAACATCACACGGCTCAAATCAAATCTGCTAATCCATCCTTTGAATCATCAAAACGTAAGTCATTTCATGATATTTATGTCATTCTAACATAGGGTTTTCATGGAATCAAAATGTTAATGGTTAGATTTAGCGTAGGATTGATGTCGAGTTCTAGGGTTTGCGTAGGCTATTGAGATCACAGATTCTTCTTGTTTAGGTTGATTAGACATAGGGCTTTCGTTCCTTTAAACGTGTTTATCATGCTTGAATACTCAAATCATAACTTGCAACATGTATTAATGATTTTCGATGTCCCTAGTTTTCGATGTGTTGTGTTCTTGAGAATTAGTAATGTTTTATTTGATATTATTGGTGGGAATTGTGTGTTAGGATAATAAGAACACGTCTGGATACTTGAATTGTTCCAATTTCATGCACGCTATAATCTAGATGCTCTTAGGGTTTCGAAGTAATTGGGTATTTTCGTCATAATGTTCTTTGTTCGTATTCAGTGGTCATTACATGCTTGTATATACTTGAATTGCATGAAATCAGTGATAAAACAACATGATTCTACTTAACTTGTAATCTAGATAGATTAGGGTTTATACGTGTTGTCGAGAACATGCATGAGAATGTTGTTTGTGTTATTAACTATGTTTCTGTGCTTTATTGCTTCAGGTTCACACAAGGATTCAACATTTTAACACAAACGTATGTCTACATGTATTCTCGAAAATTCTTGTATAAGAATTTTCGAAAAGTGATTCTTATCGAAAACACTTATTGAGATCCCTCGATAAGTTATCGAGAAACCTCATAACTTAGCTTATCGAGATCTCTTTATAACTTATCGAAATCTCTCAATAAGTGTTGTCGAAATCACAAGGTTTTCGAAATCCCTGATTTGTCGAGATCATGAAAAACTGTCTTATCGAGATCACTGAGATTCAAGTTATCGAGAACATTTGTCTGACAAGTTATCGAGATCTTTCAGTTTGAAAGTTATCGAGAACACTCAATGCAAATGTTATCGAGATCACTGAATTGGAGAGTTGTCGAGAACACAGATTTGCAAGTTATCGAGATCACACTTAGAATAATTTTTGAAAAGTTTGTATAACATGTAAACTTTATAAAAACTAAGTTGTATTCTTGTGAACTTGTAATATTGTGTATGTGTCCA
Organism: Artemisia annua; assembly: GCA_014162995.1. Taxonomy (NCBI): domain Eukaryota; kingdom Viridiplantae; phylum Streptophyta; class Magnoliopsida; order Asterales; family Asteraceae; genus Artemisia; species Artemisia annua. The sequence goes on from LBNU01033843.1 coordinate 74,975, forward strand.
TTGCATCATTAACTTGTGGATGTTTAGTGATTGTGTAATCTATTAGATGTACTTAAATTGCCTAATGTGTTTTGAATGCTTATCGTTACGTCTTAGATTATATGCAATATATCATCGTCATAACAACATCTCACGTAGTTAATGTACTTTGCATGCAAAATGGAATAGGAATGGCCTTAAGTATCAAACTCGGACGTTAACTTACAAACTAACATGTTGAATGTTTGATCTTATGACATTACATTTTCAGTACACTATGGCTCAACAACAACAACAAGGAGAAAATGCACCAGCACAGAACCTTCCACTCATCACTCTTGATGAAATTGTTCCAGCTGACTACAATGTTACTATTGGCAATAACAACGCTCGCATCGACTTCAACAAGCTCAGAATTACTGAAGATTCTTGCCGGATAGTCAAAGACGTTCTTTTGGCACATCCATGTAAGAGCATGCTAACGAAGTCTGCTTCTGTTCCAACCTTCTACATCCACCAATTCTGGCACACTGCTAAGGTTAACTTAGACGATGCTTCATTCAAAGTCACTCTTGAACGACAAGAGTACGAAGTTGATCTTGATGTTCTAAGGACGGTTCTCATGCTTCCTACTTCCGAAGAGTATGAACCAATGTTGACAGAGATTGAAATACTCGACTACATGATTCAGCTTGGTTATGATCTAGAAGTGTCATCCAAATTAATATTGTCCAAATTCAACGTCAAGAATCTACCTCAACCTTGGAGAACTTTTTACATGCTAATCATTAGATCAATCACGGGACGGAAAAGTGGTCATGAACATCCCTGACTATCCCATCTGCAAGCATTCTGGGGGATGATGAGCAGGGCTAACATAGACTTTGCCGACCCAATCATGAGCGACATCGTCTTTCAGATCCACACAACTGGTCGAACCATGATTCCTTTCTTGAGGTTCACCAAAATGCTCATTGACTACCTCTGCGGCAAAACTCCTGAGTTTCGCCAAAGAATGTTTGACCGTACCGAAGACAAGCACAATGTTGTGGACGATTACAAGATTGCTTTCGTCAAGTCTATTCAGTTCACTCCAAGGACTAGTGGCGTGAGAATACCAGACAATCTTCTGAATGACAAAATCCGTGAATCTTCGAACTACCGAATCTACGACTTGGCCTACAAAGCCGGGAGAGTAGGCATTTCAGAAACCGAAGAAGTTCCTAGATACATAAGGGAGACTCGCAGCAAGAGAGGTGCAAAGTCTGGAAGCACCAGCAGTACTCCAACTTCTAAACAACCTAAGTCCAAGCCTGCTGCAACCCCGAAACGAAAAGTCATTAGGAAGAAAGTCGCCACACCTGAACCATCACCACCACCATCAGAAGCTAGTGGGTCAGAATTTGGCTCTGAAACCGAAACCGAAACCGATGAAGAAGGGGACTATGAAAGAAGGTATACAGCTCAAGAGGATCCTGAACTCGAACTGGCAAAACAAATAAGTCTAGGAACACTCACTGAGCAACAACAACAACCTAGAGGAAAAGGAATAGTCATCCGTGAACCTGGGCATGATGATGAAGAAACTGTACAACCTGAACCTGAACCCTTGCCTGACAAAGGTAAACTGAAAAGCATTATCGTTGACACACGAAACCTGGAAAAGGAAGAGCAGAAAAAGATCAAATTGGCTGCTCGTCTCAACCTTCAACTACTACAAGCTCATCAGCAACAACTTGAACTCCAAGCTAGAGAAGGTGGTTCTAGCCGTACCATGATATCTCCAACAGCAACTGAAACAACAACCGAACAACCGGAAAAGGATGCTGAGGGAAACACTATCATGAAAGACGCTGGAGAAGAAAAGGCTGCAGATGAACAACTAAAGGAAACTGAGACAACACCTCCAGAGTTCGAAGCCAAAGGTCAGGAAGAAAAGGAGTTGACTGAGAAAACATTAGAGGAAACGGCAGAGGAAAATCTTGATGATCAGCCTAATAATCAAGATCAAGATGAACAATTCTTCGATGCCGACATGCCATCACCGCCAAAGGAAAGGTCTCCGACACCCGAACAACCTCCAATCCCTCAAGGTTCTCCACCTAGAGATCCAATTCCACCTCATTCAGAATCAGACAAACAAGCAGAATCATCATCATCATCAGACCAGTCACCACCACCATCACCAAAAGCAAAGTCAATTCCAATACCGAGAATGAAGAAAGCTAGTCTGAAAACAACCAAGGCATTTTTACGGGCAAGGCATGCTGCGGGAACTTCAAGAACTAGGAGAACACCACAACAACACGATGGTGATCTTCAAGTCCAAATGAAGAAGATGACAACATTGGTTGCTCAGCTCTCAGATGAAGTAAAAGAGCTAAAGCAGACAAAAGCTCAGGTTGATAAGTACAAGCAAGCTGATATGAGTAAGATGATCAGAAAATACACCAATGACTACTTGGCTGAGAATCTCGTGACTGCAGTATCTCCAGAGTTGTTTGAACTTCTGAGACCCATCAGAAAAGAGCTGAACACCAGGATTCAAGAAAACATCGTCAAAACGCTTCAGTCAACACCTTTCTACCTTCAAACGAACAGGCCTCCTACTGAGCCTGAGGATCTAACCGTAGAACAACTGGAAACTTTGTTAGCTTCCAAACTCACTGAGAAGGAAGAAAAGACCGATGAAGAAGCAGCATTGCTTGAATCCCTAAGGGCAACCGAGTCATGCAAAGAAGCCGCTGGCAGACGCAAACGTCCTAGGAAAGACGATGATCCGGACACAGACTCACAACGTAAGAGAACCAAGTCTAGCCGCGAACCATCATCATCCAAACAACCACCAGCATCAAAGGCTTCCACCCGCAAACCGCAAAGTTCAGCATCCAAGTCTGGACCCACAGCAGCAGAAGAACCATTCATGCTTCATCACGATGATCAACAGGAGGAACCACAACCTGTATCCACTCAAACTGAATCTCCTGAACCACAAGCTAGACCATCATCAACAACTCAGACTGAAAAGTCTAAGGGAAAGAAGCAGAAGAAGCACTCCAAACGTTTCACATGGTTAGATGCTCCTGAGGCTCCTGAATCAGACTGGGTTACCACAATGATCAAAGCTCATCCACCGCTAGAAACCGAAGAACCACTCCCGGGCAACACTTTACAATACGCTCAGAGTATTCTTTCGGGTCTTCAGCTGGAGAAGGTGACAAAAGCTGAACTAAAGCGGATCAACAAGGATGCTCGTGACTTTCTTAAGGCACGATCAGGAAACAAAATAGAGCTGGACTACCATTTGCAGAACATTGCATCAGCTTTATCAGACTCCTTTGATTGGCTTAATCCGGAAAGCAACTTTGATGCACATGGAAAGCACAACGAACCGTATTTCACCGACTGGACCAAACCTTTACCTCTTCAAGGCTTTGCTGACAAGCCTAGAATTCCGTATCGGTTCTTCTTCAACTACGATCTCCGCTACCTGCAACACGACATCAAAGCTTCCAAAGATCGCTACAAGTCTTCTTTACGGATTTCAGTACCAGCTGCTCGTTATGAGATTCCAAACATTGAAGAAACCGCTCCTATTTTCAGCAACTCTATTGTGGAATACAACAGAGACGCTTTGTTTGGAATTCAGAACTGGTCGGAACGACGAAAGCTCGGCTACACTCACAGACGTGAACGTACATCCGGTGATGTGAAGCACAAAGGCCGAATCGTCGCAATAATGCAAATCCTGGAAGACAAACGGTTTGATTATGTCTACATGAAGGAAATAGTGGTTAAGAGGCAAGACGAACAGCTCTACAAGTTTTGTGAAGCCGATTTCCCACATCTTTATCTAGATGACATAGAAGATATGTATCTAGAGAAAGTTCAAGGAAGAATGAGGGGCTTCCCAACGTCAACTCAGTACAACTTCATCTCTTCCGTGCTCATGTACATAAGGCAACTGATCATCCGTGAACGTGTAGAAGATCTGCAGTTAGGTGTCGAAAGCTACCAGAATCACCTCAACTTGACCAAACCACAACTCATGATCGAAGAACTACATGACGCATCTCAGCTAATGATTCTCCAACAACCAAAGTTCGGGGTTACTTACCTCAACTCAAAGCATCAGCTACGGTTCATGCGGTTCGACGAGCTTCATAAGTTCTGTGATGTTACCTTGCAAAGAGTTCGTGATGGTTTAGTGGAGAGATTGACGGACGATCTGATTAAGGTGAAAGAAGGAAAGCATACTCGTTGGAATTCTAGCACACGGAGAATGGTAAAGAACTTCATCCATGCCATCGAAGAAAGGCTCAACCGGAGGGAGCAGATTAGGAGATTGGAAAGTTATATCGGGGTTCGTCCATCGTTTCCAATCCTGACATTTCAGAGGCCCAATGCAAAGTTCACCGACTTCAATGCCTTGACATCATCTCAGACATAAGCTTTTGGTATAACCTTTCATAATTTCAAATTCATTCTCATTAATTAAGGCTTGTGTACACATAACAGTGCACAACCCATACCTTGTAAAATAAAGGACCCTGTGGTACGCTTCAGTGCTACAATCCTAAGATAAGGAGCGAAGGCTTCTTACTTTTGAGTAGAATCTATTAAACTTTTCAGATTTTCACAATTCTGCTCAAAAGACAAGTATTTCACCTCAATAAGTGTTCACAAGTTGAGGGGGAGTACTTGTATCAAAAACATTGTTTTTTAACTTCAAATCTTTGATGATAACTCCCCATAAGACTAAAAAAGCATATTTTAATCAAAATCATTTGCAAAAACAACATTTGATATGCTATTTTTGAGGGGGAGAAACAGAAAGTAATTAAAATATGATGTTCCAAGTTGTATCTCATTCGAGCTCGACTCAGAATTGACCCAAGAATTGACGAAAC
>LBNU01033843.1:81981-121158 GCA_014162995.1 Artemisia annua
AAGGTAAGGGTTAGTCATCAACCACGAGCCCAGAAACAGATATAATAATGCCTTCATAATAATGCCTTCATCATAATCATAGTCATAGTCATAGTCATAATGAGGGGAGGCCTCAGAATAATCAGATGTAAACAGAGGGGTGACCTCAATGGGTTGTGAAGGACGTGTATTGCACACACAGCCACATTCACCAGATACAGATAACAGATAACAGAAACAGATCTACGATGCATCCATACGCCCCCACATAATAAACAGATAATTGAGCTCATAACAGATAACAGATAAGGGGACGTGGCAGAACATCACTCCACTGCCCTAGAGTCATGTCAGAGGTGCATCACTGACATGGACATGGAACCCCCATGCCTAGTGAAACAAACTTTGGCTCGGGTGTCAAACTAGAATAGGTCAAACAGAATGTCATAAATGACACAGATTATAGGTCATCATAATCAGATCATATCAGAAGTCCATATCATATAGTCATATCAAAAGGTCCAAATCAGAAGGTTCAGATAACAAAGGTTCATCACAGAAAAGGTTCAGAAAATAAAATGGGGTTTCATAGCAATGGCATCAGAAACCCTAAACAGAATGAAAGGTAGCAAAAGAAAAGAGATCATGAGAAACCTTTACTGAAAAGGTCAGAATATCTGTACCTTAAACCGCCAACGAAACCATATCATGAAGTCACTCCTTCAGCGAATCTACACGAATTAATGACCGGCTAATTATTAATAACTTTTTTTAAATTCAGATTACTCATTTTAGTCGACTTTCCATTTTTTTGTAACTTTTCATTGATAGCAGGTTCCCAAAATGGTAATTTAATACTTTAGGGTTATAAATAATCTTTAAGGAGTATAATGACCAATATAATACTTTATGGTTAAATATATCAATTTAGTAAAGTTTAGAGTCAAAATATAAATTATCAAAATTAAATATTGAAAATGTCAAATAAAACTATTTTAAAGTTTATACTATAATTTTATTTTAATATGAAAATTTTAGACCCCGTCTGCCATAATTTATTGACGTACCCTTGACATTAATCTAGACAGCGACGACCAAAATATGTTATTATCACATGCATACACATCAAAATACAACATAATATCATGTCCAAACCATGATCTCCTTAACAAAACAAAATGCATGCCTTCTTTATGTTTATAAGAGTTAATAACCAGATTTTAATGTATACATGCATTTGACTAATAACACAGAAACAAAAGGAGTAGACTTTCAAATTCTTTAACCATGCATGCGTATAAATCTAATCTTGTATATATNACAAAAACTTTACAAGGGTTACAAAGGGAAAAACAAAGTACAAGGTACAAAGGGCAATAACAATGCTAAGCCCAAAACAAAACTATTTCTAAACATCTCTAAGTCCAGCAAGTATCTAACAGGGTGAAGTCTTCTAAGCCCAAAAGCAAAACCTTCATCCATAACCCAGCTTCCTACTAAACCTGCCGCATGAGAAAAGAAATGCGGCTGAGCTTACAAAGCTCAGTGAACAGATATAACAACGAAGTAATAATGAAACAGAAATGAATACTGAATAAGTATAAAGGGAATAACAGAATGTAATAAAAGGTAAGTATAAAATAGTAATAAGAGGTAAGGTAAGGGTTAGTCATCAACCACGAGCCCAGAAACAGATATAATGCCTTCATCATAATCATATCTCTTCATAATCATATAGAGGGAGACCTCTCAGATAATCAGAAAATAATGAGGGGTGTCCTCATATGGGTGGAGTAGCTAGCTCCCAGAAATGTGAAGGACGTGCATGCACGCAGATCAATCACCAGATATAGATAACAGATAACAAAAACAGATCTAGGATGCCATCCATACGCCCCTACCCATTCACATGCAGACCAATCAAAGGGACGTGCAGAACATCACTCTACTGCCCTAGAGTCATGTCAGAGGTGCATCCCTGACACGGACATGGAACCCCATGCCTAGTGAAACAAAATTTGTGCTCGGGTGTCAAACTAGAATAGGTCAAACAGAATGTCATAAATGACACAGATCATAGGTCATCATAATAATCAGATCAGAAATACATATCAGAGGTTCATTATCATAAAGTCCAAATCAGAAGGTCAAATCAGAAAGTCCAAATCAGAAGGTTCAGATAACAAAGGTTCATCACAGAAAAGGTTCAGAAAATAAAATGGGGTTTCATAACAATGGCATCGGGAACCCTAAACAGAATGTCAGATCAAAAGAAAAGGAGAGTCATGAGAAACCTTTACTGAAAATGTCAGAATATCTGTACCTTAAACCGCCAACGAAACCATATCATGAAGTCACTCCTTCAGCGAATCTACACGAATTAATGACCGGCTAATTATTAATAACTTTTTTTAAATTCATATTACTCATTTTAGTCGACTTTCCATTTTTTTGTAACTTTTCATTGATAGCAGGTTCCCAAAATGGTAATTTAATACTTTAGGGTTATAAATAATCTTTAAGGAGTATAATGACCACTATAATACTTTATGGTTAAATATATCAATTTAGTAAAGTTTAGAGTCAAAATATAAATTATCAAAATTAAATATTGAAAATGTCAAATAAAACTATTTTAAAGTTTATACTATAATTTTATTTTAATATGAAAATTTTAGACCCCGTCTGCCATAATTTATTGACGTACCCTTGACATTAATCTAGACAGCGACGACCAAAATATGTTATTATCACATGCATACACATCAAAATACAACATAATATCATGTCCAAACCATGATCTCCTTAACAAAACAAAATGCATGCCTTCTTTATGTTTATAAGAGTTAATAACCAGATTTTAATGTATACATGCATTTGACTAATAACACAGAAACAAAAGGAGTAGACTTTCAAATTCTTTAACCATGCATGCGTATAAATCTAATCTTGTATATATTTAATATGTTAACCGAAAACGACTCGACCTCCTTAACAAACCCGTACGTATAAGCAATGCATATTACGAATTTCATTAAGCCACCAGCCTATCTTCACCGCTTTACATTAACACTTTTTCTCTTGGTATCCACTTATTAAACGATCTATAGATCATATTAAACGCCACTTATTAAGGCCACAAAACCGATTACCAATTTACATAAAATCATAGGTCGCGACATAAGTTTTCAAGCCGTATATGTGGTATAGTTTTTAGCTCTTGTTCTCATCATTTTAGCCACATCTTTTAGGAGTTTATAACTGATTAATGGGTGCACAAAACTGAGGTCGAAACACAAGTATAAGGGTCGGCCAAAATATAGAAACCGAGCACACACACACGCACCACTTTAAACCAACCCCACTTCCTGATTAATTTATATACGTATGTTTAATACCCTCCGTTAAACAGACACACACCTTTAAAGATTTCGCACTACACATGCATGTATGAAAACTAAATGAATTTGATAACAAACGGACCGAAAGACGAAACGGAGAGGCAATTATAAGGACCCTTAACCACGTAAGAACCATGCATGTTATTCTTTCATTTTCTTTCATGTTAACCAGATTTTTAACATATATAAAATAGATCCAACTAATGAGCATGTTTCAGATTCGAAAGGCCAAAGAATACAAGATCGACATATGCGGTTTATCATTTCATGCGATTACTTACTCATCATTTTATTTGATAAACATTTCCTTCGTATTCTTATAATAAACGATCAATGTTTAGTTTCAGGTTACATGTTATATATATGTTTATTTTGTTCGTGATGAGAAGGAAACGAAGGCGAAGGTAGATGATACCTTTGGGTCGGGAAGTGATGACGAACAGGAACAAAGAACCAAACCAGAAGCTGAATACGAACCAAACCAAGAACCCTATTCGAACAGAACCAAGCCCCTTCGAACCCAGAATCACCACGATCAATACCAACAGGAACTCCTTTGCTTTGCGTTTTGATTTGAACAGGAAAGGAACAAGAGTAGCAGCAGCTGAATGTTTTGTTATAGTTTTAGGGTTTTTCTTAGTTATGATTTAGAGAATATACGGTATTAAATGGGATGAAGGGAAAACGTGTTGGTGATAAGAATAAAAGGGATTTGCCGTGTAAATTGTGAGGTGGTTGAGAAAAATTAGGGACCACAATTATGGGTAATTAGCCGAAACATATGGAAGTGATTAGGTACATGACTCATCAAGGTATACTTTCCATGTTTTCAAAACATATGCGTGTACACAAAATAAAACTAAAACAAATTTGGTTCTAATGACATGTACAATGTGTGATAGCTTTTATGTGTTAAATACGTACATTTTATTTTATCATAAGTTTTATTAACAAGTAAATGTGTATTGTTCACGTATCATGGTTTTAAATACTTAGGTTAATATATATTGTAATGTCTTGTTTTCTTACTCGTATTTTCAAAAGTTTTAAATTAAAGGGGTATTTTAGGTATTTAATAAGTTTAAAATTTTCGGGTTTTACAACTCTTCCCGTCTAGAAAGAAAATTTTCGTCCTCGAAAATTGAACGGAAAATGAAATGGAAACACAACTGACTGTGAATGGAAATGTGGATGACTTGTTTCTCATGACTCTATCTTTTGATCAAAATTAGCTTCGGTTTCCACCGAAAAGACATATCGTACTAATTCCAAATCTAAGAATAATATACCAAACGTAACAGATGATAATCGTATCCCCTCAGAAATATACAAGGAAAACGTAGGATTTGACGGATATTTCATCCGTGGAATAGAAATAGACAGATCAGATGAGAGCGTATCGAATTGTAGCAAACGTGAGGGTGTTATAAATGTTTAACTCTTCAGATTCTCAAATAGTTTCGTCTTCAAAACAACCTTCCAAAAGGTATTTTCGTAAACTGACAGATCTTGATTCTCAGAATCCAAAACTTCATCTTTTAACTCATAACAAGTCATCATGAAACGAATTCATCGAATGTGAGGACTGAGAAGTGTATACATAGCAAGGCATAGGTACAACTCTTCATAGTAACGAATCAAACCCATATAGGCAGAAGATAAGTTGCTCGATAACATTAAATGGCAGTAAGCTCTACAACGGAACTTAGAATTTATCAAGACACAGAAGTCAAACAATCGCGTGACGCGTAACCAAACATATCAAAACGTACGGCGATAAGGTAGATCAAACGTACGGATCAAAAGAATCCTAAAGTCTCACTATTCGCAGATCGTCGCAAACGAAAACAGAAATCTAAGTTTCCACTAAGGCACTTCTCGAGACATCCTATGAACACAATAAGTGTACGTTATATGATGTAAGTATTATCACGTTGGCCAGACGTCATAATACTAGCATCATATAAATATGCCCTCATGATGATCATACTCTATCTCAATTAGTGAAACAAATCTAATAATCCACCTAACAGTCCATCTAACTCCTGGGTTAGACCTAATCAAAGATCAATAACGAAACGATGTCGAACAAAACAAACGAAGCTCGGAAAGACGTAACAAAAATCAAGCCATCATCATCAGAAAGACACATGTCGCTAAGGCATCAATTCCTCCATCACAATGTTCGGTTCAAGAATTTTCCTCTTTAGAATCTTCTTATGTCCGAGTTGTCAGTCTTCATCCGTCTTCCTATCTGAGAGCGAAACGAAATCACTATCTTGAGTTTGGTTCCTCAAGCCTTCTGTAGTTCCTTCTTGGAATGTGACTGAGTAATGTGAATCTCTGGTACGGTCTTTAATCTCCTCATCATCCAGTCTGCTTCCACTCTCAATTCATCTTAGTACAACCAAGATGAATAGGGAAGTGAGACTGTATGTTCTTCATCAGCTCCAGGTTCGCCGTCTTGACCAGGCTCCTGCGTTCTGTTCGTCCACTGTTCCGTCTTGCGAGGAATGTCATCAACTCTCCAGGGTAGTCACCGTTGTTTGTCATCTTCAGGTTCTATCCAACTCTATCCTCTGGTGGAAAACTTGGTGGTTCAACAAGAATCATATCCGAAATTTCAGGGTGCCAAAACATAATTCACACGAAAATGTTCATCTCTTGGCGGGCAAAGTAGGTGTAAGAGAACTTCATAATTGCGAAAGTAACGTACGAGTCTCTAAAGATAATAATGATAGCAAAAGTTCAAAGACAGGAAATCACGGTAGAGGATTTTTTGTTTCAAATAGTTCAAAACATCAAAGGTGAGACATGGTAGAACAATCGTCAGCATCTCGAATGCTTAAACAACCAACCATATATCAGAATCAAATCGAAGTTGACTTTCCAAAGAAAGGCAGATTAACATAGCAGATTTTATCGTTCGAAAAGGAAAGAGATATTCTCATACTCGTGGTTAAACACCACCAGACTTCTCAGAGATGGAAAAGATGAGTAAAACAAAATCAAATAACTTTAGGAAGCTTACATGAGATTTACCAAAAGCAAGATACGAACAGAGAGTGCTTCAAACACGTCATCGCCATGTAGATTCTCAGAATGCCCAAAGAGGTGTCACAAGGATCAACAAACAGATCAAAGATCAAAGATAAAATCAAAATAGAGTTATGCATTAACATGCAATCTTAAATTCCTTCCAACTTACTAGTGGTAAACTTAGGTGGTGCAAAATCTCTAATTCTAAAAAGGCATAGCTAAACATAAGGCACGAAAAAGAGTAATGCGGAAGCAAGATACATAAGCAGAATCTTAGAGTCTACCATTCCTTACCGGTCAAAACTTAAGTTCATATAGGGGATTCCTAAAGCAAGTTCTCAAAGCGGTTTCCTATGTTCCTACAGTGGAAGCCTAATGGTACAAAACTCACAGGTCATAGCCTAAGCTCTACGGATGTTGCATCCGCCGATCCAAACCTGGCTCTGATACCATTTTGTAACGCCCCAACCCGAGAAGGGCTAAAGTGTAACATTATGGTGTCAAATCAGAACACAAGTAAAACGGAGATACAATACTAACACAAAACTTACAAGGGTTACAAAGGGAACAAAACAAAGTACAAGGTACAAAGGGCAATAACAATGTTAAGAAGGTTTATAATAAAGGTTCATTTAGAACGATCTTCCAAAAGATGACATTTATAAAATGATCTTTAATAAAGATTTTCATGAAATGTTCTTCAAAAGTTGTCTTTATGAATTTATATAATCCCATAGATAAATGGTCTTAAATCATATTAAAATGCCGTTATAAATAGTTTCTCCTTTAAATGTTCCCATATCATAATTAAGAAAAGAAAATTCCACCTTCCATTATAATATCCCAAAGGGTATCTAAAGTCTCACAAAGGTTCAAAGGTTAAGGTCACAAAAGGTTATCAAATGGGTCGTAAGAGTTCAAAAGAATAACAATAGGATCGCAAATACTGGTGAAGCACATCAATCATAGGGCCAAGTACGAAGGATCATAACCAAGACAAAACGGAAGTCATAGCACGATAATCAAGTCAAAGACAAAGTCAAGAGAGAGAAAGTATGCACTCTTACTGAAAGAGTACAGAATATATGTACCTTTGCCGAGTCAAAACAAACCGAGATCAAACGAAAAGAGAACAGTCATTCCCGCTTCACCGAACCTAGAAGAGAATGGATACGAATCGAGAAGAGTTCATTTCACATAAGTTACCTCTTTTAGTCATCTTTCCATTTTTAGTAACTTCCCATATTTAGTAACTTGCCAAATATAGTAATTTTCCCAGATTAGTACTTTCCGAATTACAATGAAATTTTATTAAACTTAAAGCTTAATATTATCAATATAGTAGTTTAGAGTTAATTTTGAGAATCCTCCAAAGATTATGGTCTAATCTGTTATTTAGCAAAGTCTAGGGATTAAACGTAAAACTACCAAGGTTTAGGTTTAAGAGTGTAAATTATGGTTTCTATTTGTCTTCTTGAATACGTACTATAGAATGCATGCATGCCTCTAATTTCTCCAACAAAACGTATCATGTTTAATATTAGTATCGAACCCGAACAACGTAACGTATTCGAACCACGATACCATACCGAGACCACTACTAAATAAAACCCATTCTCGGTGGTAGCCCATGTTCGAAAACAACAAAAATACAAGTTCGGTACCCTCTTCCGCGAAACCAAAACCGAAATACACCAAACAATTTTCGAAGCTATTTTCCGTTTTCAAAATCGACTCACCCATGTTCTAAACTTGTTAAAATTCAAGTAGGTAAAGGACATCATTCTTGAAAAACGTAACTCGTTAAGCCATCAATTTTATTTGAAAGAAAAGTCAGGTCGTGGGTTCTTGTTTGGTTTAAAAGCCATTTGAATTCGACAATTAAACAAGTTCTAAAACTCTTCTATTCGATTACATTTTAAGCTTTTACCAAATTTATGTCGAGCCACAAATGAAATAACCAAAACAAACATGCCAACATATGTGAACACAAAACAGATTTTTTTTTGTTGATTCAATGAGTGTTTTGACTTGTTATTTTATGTGAGGTTATTACGAAACAAACATGCAGAAATTTAACCGTTTATATAGGCTGTTATGTAGTTTATAAATCGTTATTTTATGCGGGTTCTTCTTCGGTTATTACCATGAGACTTAGCCGATTTTTTTCGTTACGTTATGAAGAGAAACCAAAACGAAGGAAATAGAACAAGGATGATAAGTTTACCCCTTGTGTGATCGAATGGAAAAGAAACAAGGAACAATGATCGACCAACCAAGCCGAACCCAAACTGCTTTCGCCTCTCCCTTTGCACCAAGATTACCACGACCCAAATACCACCTTGTACCAATATTCGCGAACCAGAACACCCTTCTCGAGTCCTTCGTACAAGCTTCTTAGTGATCTAAATGAAGAGAATAATTATGTGCCGCCACCTTTCTTTGTGTTTAGGGTTTAGTGTGAGAGTGAATTGTGAATATTCAGGTTTTTAAACTAAAAACGTGTAGGGATTAATGGGCTGGAATCAGCCGAGTATTGTGGCAGTAGTTGATGACTATTTTATCTTTTAAACTTCCAAATATATGTGCCATATCTAAAAAGTTTATTTGAGTACAAAGTCTTCTTATTTTCGGTACATATGGTGACATTGTCACGTGAAATAGTTAGTCCAAAAAAAAACATTTATATTCGGCCTTCTAATGGACCAGTAGCTCGCATGATTTAAGGGTGTGTCATAATAATTTGTAGTTTAGATTAGGAAAGTCACAAGGGGCGTTTAATGGGCTTGAATGGGGAGTTTAGAAAATCAGTTACAAATGTTTAAATGAGCAAATATTAGTGGGATTATGAGGGAGGAATTTTCGGCTAAATGAAGGGGTCAAGGAAGACCATAATTTGTTTCCAAATTAAAGTACTAGGCCTTTTATTTAATATATAAAATATGTGTACAAAAATTACATAGGTTCGGCCCGTGTAACATCTTAACGTGTGATATATTTTAGTGTACAAATGTCGTATTTTTTTTAATATATCGTAAGTTTATTAATCGTATAAATATATATTATTCAAGTATTAATGTTTTAAGTACTTAGGTTATAATCGCAAATTTAATGTTTTGGATAATTAGTCGCCTTCTCATAAGTTTGAAATTTGAGGGGTATTTTGGGAAATTAACAAGTTTAAGAATTTCGGGTTTTACAACACAGGTTCGTACATGTTTGTTATGTAGCATTATGATCAAACCCCTTGACTAACCAATTAGAATGACTAAAATACTTTTAGGGTCTTTAAGTATTTTAGGTGTCAAAGTGCACTTTAGGTGTCAAATAGAATAAGTGCCACTTTAGGTGTTATAGTAATATTAGTAAGTTTTACAAATGATAAAAATGTGATGACATTAGGAATCAAACATTTTTAGTAAATCATTAACTTACTATAACAACATTACTTAGGTAATATATACTTCTTACAAGTTTACTTTCATATATATATTTCTTAATCTTAAAATAGAAATATATATATATACATCACATCATGCATTTATGGTAAGTTAGTATGTTTGACTTTCCATAAGCTCTTACACACTTTTGGAAGTATTCCTTGATTCAATGTGTGTTTGACTAACTTGATGTGACCTTGGTTGGTTTGGAAATATTTATGGCAAGTCTTTATGTCAGTCCTGGCGGAACCTTCGGGATACATGGGCGGAACCCATTCTAAGGTTTCGCTGGATCCGCCAGGCTGCTGTTTGGTTTTGCTATAAATACCAAGCCACTTGCTAGTTTTTAGATTGATGTTTTTGCACATACATCCTCTCTATCATAAAACACATATCTAGATCAGTAGCTAACCATGTAGATACACACATGATTCACCCTTTACATAATGATCATAATGTTGCTAACATTCATCATTGTTGTAAGCATATCATACTTCATGATCAACCAAGAAGGTTACAAGATCTTGAAGTCATCATTCATTAAAGCATTCCAACATATGAAGATTCAAGGGCACTTGACATCCTCAACGATTGAAGACTTCTTATTCAAGAAGTTCATGTAGATTAGTCATTCATATCCATTAGACTTTTATGTCTTGGATCATCATTGTATCATCACAATATAGTTTAGATGGTTTATGTGTTTGTGCCATAAAACACAAGGTTTTTATGTTGGGCCACAAAACATAGCGGGAGTGGTTGTACCCTTGGTAAAGAACTCGACATCTAGCTTAGTGTCGGAAATATTGTATAAGCGACGATAGGAGTGGTTGTACCTTGTAAAAGAACTCGGTATCTAGCTTTGTACCGGATAAAGTGTAAGCGACGATTGTAAGGTTTTCTCCGCCGAGAAGGGAGGTTGTTGATCTAGTGAAGTAACTCTCGAGTTGGGTACTCGGGGAGTGGAGTAGGGCGGAGAGGAGATCCGTGACCGAACCACTATAAATCCTCGTGTTCGGTTTGCACTTTCCTTTTACTTATTGCTTTACTTTGATGTTTGCATTATGTGATTGTTTGTGTTGTGACTTGTTGATTGTACTTGTGTGATAACATGTTTTAAGTTATGTTAGTCATAAACTACAAGTAACATCTTTCATATTAGAACAAGCTAAAAATGGACATTTGATACAACAAGTAATAAAGTTTTTAAACGGTAACGTATTCACCCCCTCTACGTTTTCACATTATTTATTACGTAAATACTAACAAAATAAATATATCTATAGATATATTTGTATATATTAATCGGGTGGCGCGGGGTGGGGCGAGGATTCTCCGCTCCCCGCCCCAAACCCGATTAAAATATCCGTTTATCCCCAAACCCGCCCCGTAACCCAATTAGCATGCCCCGCCCCGCCCCAATTATGTCGGGTTTTGGGTTTCCCCGTCGGGTTCGGGTTTTTTTGCCATCCATAGATATACCGAGTATGATGTTAGTTTTTAGCGATATTACCTTAAAGAATATTGGCATAGATTATGCGTCCATCAAATTCAATATGAATACGACGTTGTATCACTCGAACCAGCATTAATAATAGTTAGAACTAGCTTCTTGCAAAAGGGTCACATTAAGGCTTACCCTGAGATGGCAACCTACACCCTAAGTAAAAAAAATATATTAAAAATCGAGATCCTAATGTCATTTGTACAAGACCTTTTGAGATTTCCAAAACCAAAAGATTAACTAAGGTGAAGTTTGATCCCACTCAAGTTTACTTAGAAGAACAATAACTCTGGGATTTCAAGTATAAGCTAGACCACGGATATGTTTAGATACGAGTTAACGTGGAATTTAAAATCAAGATCAAGCTGGCAAGGTTTCCACCTATTCCACATAGACACAAATCGTTGTATTTTACTTGTGTTCTTTGTTATACGTGCACTCCCGTTGAGAGCATAATTCTTTTGAAAAAATGTGACATGAGTGAAGTTCAATGTATACCTTAAATTCTCCACAAACCCAATGAACCATTCCTACCCATACATATTTCAAAAAAAAAAAAAAAAAAAAAAAAAAAAAAAAATTTAAACTTTTTTTTTTTTTTTTTTTTTTTTTTTTTTTTTTATTAATTAATATATCTTGAAAACGGTAAATCATTAAGAGACCAAAAAAAAATCATGACGAGATTTTTTTTTATCTTTCAGTAGACGGGCATTCCGTTATACATTCGACGAACCTTTTTTTCTCGAGTTTCGTTTTATTATTAAAATTTGTGTCTATAAAAATTACATGTGATTTGTATGTTAGAAATTTCGTGTGATTTCATAAACCAAATGCGATTTCAAAAAATCAAATAAGTGGGTCATTTGAATTTGAGTTTGGCATTTGAAATTTGTAGATCGATGTGATGTTTGAAAACTTGATTATTATCATGTCCGTTGGATTTTGTTCGATCGTTTAAAGTTTGTTACTTTAAAAATTTTGGGATCTTCGTTTGTCGGGCTTTGAAGTTGGTTGCCTAAATTTGATTGTCTTTATTGAAGATCGTTTGAGCCGATTTGTTTGTTTTGGTTCACCATTTTGAATTTGTCGGCTAACGTTTGATTGTTCGTTTTGAAGTTATAGGCGTTTGCTTTGGATCGATTTTATTGTGGGATTGCTTTTAGGAATCTGATGACGTATAGTCTACACCGGGTCACGGACCCGCTTGGTAAACAATACTGACGCGATAGCCCACAATGCGTGGGCCGTAATGCATGTGAATGCGTGGCTCCGGCCCACGAGGCCCAAAGCCCAATACGTATTTATGGAACGGATTGGTGATATCTTCTAAACTAGGAGGATATTTACCAAATATCCGATATAGGCGGACACGCCTTGGAGGGGACCCTAACCCTCGCAAAGGTACGATTCATTACGCAATTCCAACCCTTAAACCCTAAAACTACGATTACTTACTCTCACGCCGGAGGATAATCGGGGGANAACTAGGAGGATATTTACCAAATATCCGATATAGGCGGACACGCCTTGGAGTAAGGAACAAGTAACCCTTATCGGTTACACACCTATAAATAGAGGGGACCCTAACCCTCGCAAAGGTACGATTCATTACGCAATTCCAACCCTTAAACCCTAAAACTACGATTACTTACTCTCACGCTGGAGGATAATCGGGGGAAACAATCCCTCGATAAGCCTAACGGTGCTTCTTGTTTTTCTTAGTGCGCAGGTTCCAAAGCACTAAACATCCGAATTGGTACTCAAGCCAAGTCTTGCCAACTTTTGTATCAACAGAATCTATTGTTTGTTTTGAATTGGGCTAGTATCTCTAGCGTTTGGGAATTGGAATTTTGAATTTGATTTGAAATTGGTGGAGGAGTTGAAGTCACGGTAAAGATTGTTCAAAAAGTGACATAAATTTTATGGGTTTTTTTTGGTAAATTTGGTAATTGATGTGACTTGTCCTACAAGTTAGTTTTGTTTTTGTTTCATCTTTTGAATACCAACAGTTTGACTTTTTTTTTTTTTTTTTTTTTTTTTTTTTTTTTTTTTTTTTTTTTTTTTTTTTCATTTCATTTCATTTCATATTTAGTTGTTCACAAAATGAACATAAACTACTCAAGTGTTTGACGTTGACTGCATAGGTCTGCTCTCCACCACTATCAATTAATTAGTAGGGTAAAAGACGATACATGCGCGTGTATTTTCTTAATAGTTAAACCAAATTGTTTATCGTACAATTCACACATTACTTATTATTCTTTTCAAAATTAATGAAACCAATATAAGTTCGTCGTTGTTTGTTAATTTATTCACACATGTTCATCCTTAATGAATAAACTCTTTAAATCTTTCCTTGAATTCCACGGGTCTATAAGATAGTATTTTGATATTTTCAGGCCCCATTGTTCTTTTCACACAGTACTTCCGGAGCTTGAGAACGGTCACATAGTTTTATGTGAAAGTATACCACACACGATCAAGTGTGATTCAAGTCATGTTGAAGGCATGATTACATGAAGCACTAAAGCCTCATGCTTATTCGTTTTTGCGATTTTAAGTTTTGTATTAACTATTTGTATTACTAGAATGTATAGCCATCATCAAATGACTTAGTGGTAAAGTACTTAACTTCTTCAAAAAAGGTCTAGAGATCAAACCTCACTAGGTACATATCTGAGAAGGAAAACCTTATTCGTTTTTGCCCGTTTTAAGTATTAGGGCATTTGCTCAAAAGGATACATGATTGGGCTGCATAAACGTATTAGGTCATTTGTTCAAAAGGATACATGATTGGGATGCATAAATGAGTTTTTCTAATTTAATGAAATGTTTTATTCAGTGATGGGCTTGGAGTGGCTTCCTTATTCTCATGTTGATCCCCCACTTGGCTTTATTTCTATATGCCCTATTTGGTGTTGATGCCCCCCTAGCTCCTTAAATAGGATGCTTAATTCATAGAATATGCAGTTCCAGTACAATAAAAAAAAGTAAATGCCTGCCATTTACTTCATGATATAGGATACATAGTCATAGACTTATATATTATCCGCCGAATACATGATACTAGAGATTTATTGGCATTAGTATTGTACAAATATTAATCTATACATTTAGAACCGAAGTAGGACTATTTATGGCGTAAGGTTTCAGCAACGAGGATCAACAACTTGTCCCATAAACAGCATGGCTCTACTCACATCCTCTCTAAGCACAAACAAGAATGGATGATCTGCCACGAAATCGACCTTATCATTAGTTATTCGTGACCCAAAGGCTACAGCCGTTGCAGAGGCCCCTGCAGCTTCTGTACCTCTTTCATTCACCTCCACAAAAGATTTATGGTAAATGCTTGAAACATACAAGTTTTGACCCACACATGAGTCCACCATTTCAGTCAAACCTTCTCCATTGCTGAAAGGCAATATGAGACCTAACTCTTTTAATATATCTGTACCTTCAAACCCGAAGGAAATCTTAAATTTTGGTATCAAAAACAGTCCAACATTTACTTTTTCTTGTGGAATGTGACGGTCAAAGAAGTCAGAGTCAGAACCAAATTTATGTAACAAAGATGAGATATCCTTGTTTTCATTTGGAAGGAAAACATACATTGTGAAATGACGTTTATCTTCTCCTTGTAAATAGGGAAGACCCAAAACTTTGAAACCATCATATTGGCTTACTAACTGTTTTTTCTTGGTGGTCATGAATGGTGTTCGAACTTTGCTCCCATCAAGTAGGTGGAAGTCGTAGTCTTTTGTATCCAACGTGTCAAACTTCTCATTCCAAACCCCCTTGAAATAGATTGCATTTGCAAATATGAGCTTTGTGAAATTGCTAACTGCACCGGCAGGAAGGATCTCTTTAATTAGCCCACTCGTCTTTTTTTCGGCCCACAAATTCACTTCCTTCGCTACCTCATCAGTATTCATTAATCAAAAAGGTAAGAAATTTAATAATAGCAGATAATTTTGTATCACCAAGAATTCATTTGTCCAATTAAAAACATGAATGCACTAGATTATCTGATGTTTACTTTAGTAAGTCTACGAATTGTTAAGAAATGTTAAGTTTAGCATCAAAAAATTTAAAACGATATAGAACTACACTAAAACAAATACAAAATTTAGAACTGGCCTTTGTTAGGTAATCTACTTGATTAGCAGCAACATTATAAACACTGTCAAGCACCTGTCTGAAATAAGGCTTAAGAGAAAGAGTTTGATCAACCCAAACTCCGTTTGCAAAACACAAACAAGGTCCACCACTTGGGCTACCATCCACAAAGACCTAAGGCACAAGCTGGGAAGAAAGATAGTAGAGGTCATCAATGGTGTTTGTTTTAAGAAAAGCAAGCAACTGGTTGAGTGTTTGTCCTTTGGAACCAGCTGCAATTAAGCTCAGAACCACATGGATCGAAAGTGGAGAGAAAACAAAGTTGGTGTCTAGGGATTGTTTGGATAGCATGTGGTTGGCAAGTGTCACTGAGACATGGTTTTGGTTGGTGATTGATTGATGAATATCCATTTCTAATTTTTGGAGGAAACCACCAGAAGGTATTAAAATCACTGTTCTGTATTAAGTTTTTATGATTGGAAGTTGAAAAAATTACTTGACCCCGTATCGCATGACACCAATGCAAACAAATTTATATAATACAAATCAATTTGTGCAATATCATATTTTCATGAATTTTAAATACTCTAAATGAGTGTTTGGTAAACAATAAGTTTTTTAAATGTTATCTGAGGCTTGTCATGTTTTCTAAACACTACTCAATATTTCTTTTTCTTACAGGTGGCCAGGCGAAATATGTTGGTACGACGGCTTGAAAAATCAAACAAAACATAAATTTATGAGTACGGGTCAAAACGGATAGGGTAGTGACGGGTTGACCTAAAACACATGTTTCGATTTCTATTGTAAATAAATAGTGTGTTAATATTGTGGTTTAGTTTAAAAAAAAAAAACAAAAAAACTGTAAGATGTTTTATGCACAGTAAAAGTAGACTCTAGTTCTGTTTCAATGTATGTGAATTAAGCAACAAAAGATTCATTCTTCACATAAAACATTATAGTCATAATACTGATGAAATATCGTGACATGTAAGTTGCAAACATAGAAACATACTTTTATAACACATGTAAAAGCATAATATGAATTCATCATCCGCGTTAAGCAAGCTGAGGATCAATCACTTGTCCCATAAAGAAGACTACTCCACTAGTATCTTCTCTAATTACGAACAAGAAAGGATGATCTGCCACAAAGTCGACCTTTACATCAGGCATCCAACACATAAGCGTAACAACGGCTGCAGTTACTGCTGCAGCTTCAGTACCTTCTTCATTAACCTCAATAAATGATTTATGATGAATGCTCGAAACATATAGGTTTTGACCCACTGATGGATCCACCATTTCGGTCAAACCTTCTTTACCGGTGAAAGGCAATACAAGACCTAATTCCTTCAACATGTCAGAAGCTTCAAACCCGAATGGGATCTTAAATTTGGGGATCAAAAACTGTCCTACTTCTGTTTTTCGGTGTGGCATGTGATGGTCCAAGAAGTCGGACTCTGAACCTATCTTTTGTATCAATTGTGGGAGGCCATCTTTTTCATTTGGGAGGAAAAAGTACATCGTGAAACGACGTTCATCTTCACCTTGTGAGTAGGGAAGACGCAAGACTTTAAAACCATCATATTCAAGCACGAATTGTTTTTTCTTGCTGGTCATGAATGGAACTTGAACTTTGCTTCCATCAAGAAGGTGAAAGTCATAGTCCTTTGTCTTTGACGGGTCAAACTTCTCATTCCAGGCTCCCTTGAAATAGACTGCATTTGCAAAGATGAGCCTGGTATCGCTATTGACAGCACCGTCAGGAAGGATCTCCTTGATAAGGCCACTCGTCTGCTGATGGGCCCACAAATTCACTTCATTGGTTATCTCAGCAGCCTTCATTAATCATACGGGTAAGTACAAATGTTAGACATGACAATTGCCAAAAAAGTCAATGTGCGTACTGTTATATTATTCGTATATCAAAACTTGCTAATCATGTGCTTTCAATCCCATGAATGGATAGCTAGTATAATCTACTTATATGTTATTTTTTCTTTTACTACATCTGCTGTTTAATCACTCCGGAACAATCTAATTCAAATACAAGAAACAAATGCAAAATAGAACTAAAACTGACCTTGTTTCGGAAATCAACTTGATAAGAAGCTGCATTATAAACAGTATCCAAAACCTGCTTAAAAGATGGTTTAAGAGACATGGTCTGATCTACCCATACCCCGTTTGCAAACGACAAACGAGGTCCACCACTTGGGCTCCCATCAGCCATCAAGGACACAAGCTGAGAAGAAAGCGCATTAAGGTCATGGACAGTGCTGGCTCTGAGAAACGAAAGCAACTGGTCAAGTGTTTTCCCGTTGGAACCCCCGGCAATCAAGCTTAAAACGACATGGATGGAAAGCGGGGAGAAAACAACGTTAGATTTTGAGGATTGTTTAGAATAAAGGTGATTTGCAAGTGTGACTGAGACATTGGTTTGGTTGGTTATTGTTTGTTGAATATCCATTTGTGTTCTTGAGATGAAAACAAGTAGAGTTTGATTTAATGAGACAGTGTGATGATCGGGTGGTATTTAAAGTCCACGCTTTAGCTAACGCTATTAAGGAACCAGCTGGTGCATATAATTAAATAATAATATTGTTAACCAAATGAATAAGGGATCAAATAGAAAGCCACAATAAAATTAAACATTTAAAATTCTAGATTTAAAATAATTATATTTGTAGATACAAAAGTTGGACGTTCCTTGTTTTGGGTTTCTGTTCTCGTACCAATTAGATCTTAATGCTTGAGACCTGCGCACTAAGAAAGCAAACAAACACCGTTAGGCTTATCGTGGCTTTGTTTCCCACGATTATCCTCCGGCGTGAGAGTAAGTAATCGATTTAGGGTTGTGTGAAGAGTTAGGGTTGTAAGTCGTACCTTTAACGAGAGCTATGATGCCCTATATATATACATACGAAACTGATAAGGTTTCGTGTTCCTCACTCTTCGGCGTGTCCGCCGATATCGGATATTTGATATATATCTCCTTAATAGGAGCTATCGTATATCTAATCCATAAATAACTTTGGGTTTGGGCCTCGTGAGCCCAAACCATTATCATAGTAGCCCACACGTGGTGGGCTTAAATGTTAGTGACGTCTAATATTCGGATTCGTGACCCGAATATAGACTATACGTCATCATGTCCCCCCAGTCTAGTGTGCGCAAGGTGAAACCTGCGGATGCTAGACTAATAGCTGTATCAAAATTATTCCAGACGCGTGCGCGGGAAAAATTCAAATTTTAACCGCCTAAATACATGTACCATGTATCTAGTCCCAAAAAGTTACCTAAAATGCCTCGGTAAATGGGGAGGCTATCCACGTGTCTGTACCATTTCACTTTCCAGCCACACGATTTGGGTTAGTGGGTTACACGTGTCCATCATCTGTGGTGAGTGGAACACTATATAACCACCCTCCTCATTTTCACTGTGATTATCACAGTAAAAACGCTTCTTATCTTCCTTGCTAAAACTTCCAAGCATTTTACAAAAAAGATCTTCCACGTCTTAGGTAATCAGCGCGTGCGCTATTAGAAATGGTTCTGCAATTACATGATTGCACTTCTGACCTGTCCGAGGAGGAACTTACGCAGTTTACCTCGGACTATTTCATTCCATTGGCACGGCATCCAGAGGTGCCGGGTCCTAATGATACCATCGCGGACTTCCCCGTAGGGAAGGTCGGGGTGTATACGCGCTTTTTCGAGTGGGAGAATCAGCGCGTACCCCTTTCCCTGTTCCTTAGCGATGTACTAAACTACTATCAGCTCCACATCTCCCAGCTTCACTGTATTGGCGCTGCCAAAATATCTAACTTTGAAGTCAATTGTCGCTTATTAGCGATTAACCCTACCGTCCATTTATTCCGCGTGTTTTATCATACGACGTGGTTAAATGGATGGGTCACCTTTTTCCAAGCGCGTAGGCCCACTACAGTGCTATACGGATAAGGTAGATTCACTGCGGAACTGGAGGGAGAAGTTCTTCTGGATAGACGACGCGGTCTTTCCATATGACTATGACTTCTTTACCCGAAGTTCTTTGCCGAGGGATGAGCGCCCACTCGATGGATGGTACAACGCAGATCATGCGGATATCATCAACGAGAATCGCATCCCCATTAGGTCGTACCCGGAAGAGTTCCTGGTGCATATGGGCATCAGTCAGAACTACTTCCAGCCGGAGGCGGAGGTTCCAACGTTCTTGGATGAGGATGGTCGGGGTGGGTGCTTGTCCTTCATTCTTTCTGTCGTATTAGTGTAAGCGCTCTTCTCTTTCCATAAGTTATATAACTTGTTTATTTGTTTGTTTTTGCGCAGAGATGGATCTGTTCAGCGTTGTCCGCCTGGAGAAACCTAGGGCTGTGACAGTGGGGGTGCGCCCACTAGGGCAGGGTGAGATGCCAATCCTGGCTACTAATGCTGGGCGCGTCGTGGAGATGGCCCCCGAAGAGCCTGAAGACTCTCCTTCCATGGCGCTACAAGCCACGCCGGTGCAGAGCGTTGCCCCACCGAGTGGACAGGCGCCAAAAGCTGCGCAGTCCCACCCTGACTCCTCAAATATTGTGAGGATCATCGTGGATGATACTGATGAGGAAGGAGAGGAGAGTCTATCCTTGACGCGCAAGCGAGCGCCTGCTGGTGGTTATGACGAGGGTCCTTCCAAGAGGCCGCGTCCAGTAGTTGACGCAAGTGCGTTTTCAACGGTGGATGCGCACATGGAGTAAGTTTCCTTTAAATATGCGTAAGGTTCTGTTAACTGTGATTATTCGCTAAACTGTTTCTTTGTTTGCGCAGTGTTGAAGCTGGGAAGCCATTGGAAGAAGGCGCATCCGCAGCTGAGGCGGAGAAGGAGGTTACCTTGTCTCCTCCCCCCATGTAAGTAACGTAAATGTAGTGTACTTTGCTTGACTTCTCTTTATCTTCATAAGTTAACATAGTATCTTATTTGTCGCGCAGTATGCAGCCAACTAAGGATGATGACGCACGTAGTGGGAGTGTGTCGCCCCTTGTGAGTCCCTTTATTGATGAGGAGGCTTCGCAGAGGGGCACAGGGGTGGAGTCCAAGTCCTTGGACCGCTTAATGGAGGAGTTGGAGGCAGTTGCTGCGCGCCAGGCCGAGCTGGTTGCGCAAGTGAGGATGGGCTATGCTGGGGAGAGTAGCCGTTCGTCACAGAAGGAGGAGGAGATTGCCAGTTTGAGGGCGCAGTTGGCTGCTGCTCAAACTGAGTTGGCTAGCTCCAAGGCTGAGCTGGAGCGCTCTGATGCATACGCGCGGAGGCTAGCCGACGAGAGGATGCAGCTCTGTGCGAGTCTGGACCAGGAGCAATCTTCGTTTGCGCAGTACAAGTCTACCTGTCTGTGGGCTCTAAAGTACTTGGAGAGGAATAAAGTTAACTTGTTCTTCCAGCTGGACGAATTCCGCAGATCAGTGGAGACTGCGTTGAAGGAGCAGGAAGAGAAGCTGCGCAAACTGAGCATAGAGTATGACGAGGAGTTGTACCCTCATCTGGTTTCGTCTATAGCTGAGCGCAGGTAATTCCTTTGCCTTATTGTTATTTGTCTCTATACTTGTGATCATTTTGTATTATAACATTATGTTGCTTGTGTAGGTGGTTGATCAGCCACGGGCTCCGTCTAGCTGCAATGTGCACCCTCGAGTCCCCAGAGGTCACGAGGACCTTTGGGAAAGTTGTGGAGCGCGCCGTGGCGCATGGCAAGACATTGGCCGCAGATAAGTTGGACGAGGCCAAGCTGTTGACTGTGCCACTTGCTAAGGTGCCTGGGTACAAGCCGGACACCCTTGATGAGCTTGTCGCTGCTATGGAGGAGCTGAAGGTTGTTGGGCTTCCTCAGATCGCGCAGCTGGAGCACGATCAGGATTACCCGATTGATGTAATCATGAAGGGGCTCACCTTGCCGAGGCATCTGCTGGATGATGCTGATCAGCAGCCAGACTTCTACTTGAAGCCTGATGTCTCGCAGCTGCAGGTACCTCTTTTTGCTCAGCCGCGTGATTTACTTAACACGTTCATTATTGAGAAAGAGGTGCCTCTGCAGGAATCCCTGACTGCCCACGCCTCCAGGCTTGCTAGGAAAAAGGGGATCAAAGGGAAGGCCATTTTGTGCGGCCTTGGCGCAGCTCATCTCCCTAGGTCTGATGGTGTACCCGTTAGTGTGCCAACAGTTTCCCTCAGTGATGCTGAACTGCTGAAGAGACTTGGGGATGCTAAGGAAGCAGCATTTTGTGGGAGCAGCACTCAGCTGAGGCGTACACATAGCTTTTTAGGCTTTGTATGATGTTTTTTCTTTTGAACAAATATGTATGCACTTAGCATTTTTTGAACAAATTTGTATATATAAACACGCCGTTTATAAAAGAGAAGTTCATTTGTACGTTTGCCTTTTTTGTATGCACTTAGCATTTTTATAGTTCTCCAAGCACTTAGAATTATGTTTGAACTTGTTGTTCTTTTGTGAGTATTTTGAGTGCTGTTTGTACATAACTTACATATCTTTTCATCAAGACTTCTAAGTATCCAAAGCATGCTCAAAAGGAGATCATAATCATGTATGAAGTTCATAAGGTAAAGATCATATTCGTGTATGAAACTGTAAAGTAAAGATCATATTCGTGTATGAAACTGTAAAGTAAAGATCATATTCGTGTATGAAATTTCTTGGAAAAAGTCACAGTTGCCTATGAATTTTTGTAAGTGTATGCAGCGTACTGCAAATATTATTTTAAGGAATCAAGAGTCTTGGCTCCTAAGTTGTTAAACGCGCACAGTGTGCAATATTGCGCATCCATCGTGGGGTGTGCAAGGAACTTACACCAACGTCTTGAGCGTAAGGTGTTTAACAAGGATGCGTAATCCGATGTTGATGGGTTTGCAACCCTCTTACTCAACGAGTTGTTTAGTAGGTTAACTCATCCTTTTACCATCGTGGGTATTAATAAGTGCATGCACGCCATTGAAACATAAATAGTATTTAAATAACAATGTAAAGAAAGTGTCTCGCGGAGTTAGCTAGAAACCGCGAATTTGAATTAATACTTGCAAGTGTTTATAAAAAAGGAAAAATTACTTATCTAGATAAAGTAGAAAAAACAAAGATACATGGATCTTTATTGGGGCACTTACTAAAGTGCGTAGGTATCCATGTGTGGGGCCGTAGCCTTTTCTAAAGATAGCATCTCTTGAGATTTCGAACGTTCCACGTGCGTTGTAGCTCATGGCCATCCTTATCGCGCAGCTTGTACGCGCCTTTTCCAAGTGCTTCAACGACCTCGTAAGGTCCTTCCCACTTTGGTCCTAGCTTTCCAGTATCTTCTGCGCGGCTTGAGTCGTTCTCGCGGTATACGAAATCGCCTGGTCTGAATGAAGTGCTTCGTACTTTGGCGTCATAGTATCCTTTCATTCTTGACTTGGCTTTTTCTTCCCGTATCGCTGCGCGTTCACGCCTTTCTTCCAATAGATCTAAATCTATGCGCCGTTCATCATCATTTGTGGTAATGTTAACTTCCGCTGTGCGGATAGTTGGCATTCCAATTTCAGCTGGTAGTACAGCTTCTGTCCCATAGATAAGAGAGAAAGGAGTGTCTCCGTTTCTAACTTTGATAGTTGTTCGGTGCGCCCAGAGAACATGTGACAGTTCTTCCACCCATCTTCCTTTGTGTCTGTCTAGACGTGCTTTGATCCCTTCACCCCGACTACGGTTCGCGCATTCAACCAGACCATTGGTTTGTGGGTGAGTTACTGACGCAAAGTGTTGTTTTATATTCAGTTGTTCGCACCAATCTTTAAACGGATTGTCACGGAATTGTTTTCCGTTGTCTGAGATGATTTCTCCAGGTAATCCAAAGCGACATACTATGTTATCCCAAACGAATCGCTTGTCTTGGTTGCCTGTGATTGTTACCACTGCTTTCGCCTCAAACCACTTAGTGAAGTAATCTATTGCCACAATGAGAAATTTCAATCCTCCCGCGGCAACAGGGAAAGGTCCAGCGATGTCAATACCCCACTTGTAGAATGGCCATGGTGATGTGATGGGTGTTAGCTCATGCTGTGGTCGGCGCGGGATGGGTTTGTGAACTTGGTAGTCGCTGCACTTCCGTACCAAATCCCGCACATCATGGTGCATAGTGGGCCAGTAATATCCTGACCTTAGGGCTCGCGCCACAACAGAACGTGGTCCTGAATGCATACTGCATGAACCAGCGTGGATCTCTCGAAGTACGTAATTTGCCTGAAGAGGTCCAACGCACCTAAGCCATGGTTGCAAGAATGAGCGTCTGTATAAGACGCCATCTCTAAGCTCGAATCGTTGCGCTGTGCGCCGTATTCGTCGGGCTTCCTTCTGTTCTTGGGGTAGTATGCCCTTGCTGATAAAGTCTACGATATGAGTCATCCATGTAGGGCCTTCTTCTTCTATCACCGTGGATACTTCCATCTCAGAGATGGATTTGTCTTTTAGAATTTCCACCAATACCTGTTTTGACAGATGAGCAAAACTTGTAGACGCAATCTTGCTCAGCGCGTCTGATTTCTTGTTCTCCCCTCTAGGGACTTGTTTGATTGTAAACCTATCAAATCCTTGGATTAAGGACTTTGTTTTTTCGAGGTATTGGATCATGTTTTCTTCTTTAGCCTCATATTCACCTGACACCTGGTTGGCCACCAATCGGGAGTCTACGTTTGCCTCTAGGTTGCGTACACCCATTCGTGCTGCAATGCGTAGTCCAGCGATTAGGGCTTCATATTCTGCCTTGTTGTTCGTGGCGGTGAATTCAAAGCGTAGGGCATATGTGAATTTCATTCCTTCTGGGTTGGTGAGTATAAGGCCCGCGCCTGAACCATCCACACATGAGGATCCGTCCGTGAAAAGGATCCATGGTTCTTGTAATTCCGCCTTGGGGTGTTGAGGTGTATCATCGGTGTCTGGCTTTTCGATGATGAAGTCCGCAAGTATCTGACCCTTGACTGCAGTGCGTGGTCTATAGGAGATGTTATGCTCACCTAGCAATACGCTCCACTTCTGCAATCGCCCAGACGCATCGGGCTTGGAGATGACTTGCTTGATAGGTTGATCTGTGATCACCACTATGGGGTGCGCTTGGAAGTATCTGCGCAGTCTTTTGGCTGCAAATACTAGTGCCAGTACCAACTTTTCCATTGGACTATAGTTGATCTCCGTCTTCTTAAGCGCTTTGCTTACGAAGTATACAGGTGTTTGTACTGAACTCCTATCCGTCAATAGCACTGCGCTTACTGCCCCATGAGTTGCGGATAAGTACATTATCAACTCCTCCCCTGGTCGGGGTGCGACTAACTTGGGGAGCGCTGCTATGGTTTGCTTAAGCTGTTGAAAAGCTTCTTCCGCTTCTGTGGTCCAACGAAAATCTCCCTTTTTTGTACACTTCTTGAGTGTTTTAAAGAGTGGGAGTGATTTGTCCGCTGACTTAGATAAGAATCTGTTTAAGCCTGCCAGTTTCCCATTCAGGGATTGAACTTCCTTTAGCGTGCGTGGTGAAGGAAGTTGGATGACTGCTTCTGTCTTTTCTGGGCACGGTTTAATGCCATCCGGTTCTATCAAGTATCCTAAGAACATGCCTTCTGTAGCGCCAAAAGTGCACTTCTTAGGGTTTAGCTTCATATTGATTTTCCGTAGTGTCTTGAATGTTTCTTCAATATCGCGCACTACTTCATCTTCAGTATGGCTCTTTATTACTATGTCATCAACATAGACTTCCAAGTTGCGACCCACTTGCTTTTCAAATGCGTTATCCACCAAGCGCTGGTAGGTGGCACCCGCATTCTTCAGTCCAAAAGGCATCTTCGTGTAACAATAGACACCTTGGCTCGTATGGAAAGCTGTCTTTTCCTCATCTTCCTTAGCCATTTGGATTTGGTGGTACCCTTTGTATGCGTCCAAGAAGCATTTAAAGGGGTATCCACATAAGGACTCCACTTTCCAATCTATCTCTGGTAGTGGATAGCAGTCCTGTGGACATGCTTTGTTAAGATCAGTGAAGTCTACGCACATCCGCCAACTGCCATCGCTCTTTTTAACCATGACTGGGTTAGACAGCCAGTCATGATAATAGACTTCTCGCATGATGCCCGCGTCCACCAGCTTATGTACTTCCTCCAAGATTGCTTTCGCACGCTCTGGAGCTTGGCCGCGCTTCTTCTGCCTTATTGGTGGGTATCCTTGTCGGATTTGCAACTTATGTTCTGAAATTGACCGGGGTACGCCAGTCATGTGCTTTGGTTCCCATGCGAAGATATCCAGGTTCTTTTGCAGGAGTGCGCACACGGCTGCTTTCCCTTTGTCTGACAGCGAGCCCCCAAGTGATACCTGTTGTTCAGGGTAATCAGGGTGGATTGCCACTTTTAAGTTCGGTATCTTGGCTGCGCCATGCTCTGGAGTGTGTGTTGCTTCACATGTAACCGTATTACATTCTTCGGGAGGCACAGCGTTGTTGTAGAGGGTGACAATGCCGCCTTCTACTGGGAATTTTAGCATTCCATGTGCCGTGGATGGCACTGCGCGCAGGGCTGATATTCCCGATCTTCCGATAATGCCATTGTATGGCGAGGGAGACCTAATCACCATAAAGTTCATCCACGCTTTTGTGGAGTGCTCCTTATTACCGACCATAACTAGCAGCCGTATTTTTCCTATTGGCCATATCTTTTCTCCTGTAAAGCCCGTTAATGATGTCGCGGCGGGGACTAGCTGGCTTTGTATCGCAGGTCGTAATCTCTTGAAACAATGTTCGTACATTATCTCTGCGGATGCTCCTCCATCAACGTACATACGGTGGATATCGTGACCCCCCGCATTTATTTCGATGGTGAGTGGCTCCGCCACTGCGTTGTCCGCAGTCAAAGTGGGAAAAGAGATTTCGTCACCGGAAGAAAACCTTTGGCTGACTTTTTGCTTTACTTTGCGTTGCCATGATTGTATCATGTAGATTGTGTCCGCCTTATCTTTAGGTGCTTCTTTTTTATCCACGGTTCTTTGTCTATCTTTTCCTTCTTTAATGTTCTTAACTAAGTGGTCCAGCTTGCCCTCTTTCACTAATTTGTCAATTAGTTGGCGCAGCTGGACGCACTCATTTGTTGTGTGGCCCTTCTGTCAGTGGTATTCGCAATACCCATTCCCTGTGCGCTTCCCTTCTGATGTGCGCATTGGTGGGGGTTTGGGGAAGTTTGCGCCTTCTGTTGCAAATATTTCTCATGGAGTTTTTATCAATGGGGTATACTTGTCGTTTCCCCGTGTACCTCCATCATTGCGATAGGTTTTATTACGATTACCGCTCTGGTCAT
This sequence comes from Artemisia annua, assembly GCA_014162995.1. Classification (NCBI taxonomy): domain Eukaryota; kingdom Viridiplantae; phylum Streptophyta; class Magnoliopsida; order Asterales; family Asteraceae; genus Artemisia; species Artemisia annua. The sequence continues at coordinate 108,818 of LBNU01033843.1, forward strand.
TGGATTGTCTCCTTGACTGTTCTTGCGGTCTGTAATTCGAATATCCTTTCTTGCTATCTACGGCGGCAGCTTCTCCTTGGATGAAGGACCTTGTGCGCTTCATTAGTTCATCAAAGGTTTGGGGAACCTTATCATTTAATTTCTTAATGAGCTCTTGGTTATTGATCCCATTCATGAATCCTGAAATTTTTAGTACCTCAGGACACGCCTTGACGTGTATGCATTCATCCTTAAAGCGCTCCATGTAAGCGCTCGTTGATTCCCCTTGGCGTTGTTTCACTCTGGCCAATTCCACCGGGTTCTTAGCGCACTTCTTCCTCTGAGTGAAATTCAAACGAAATGCTTTTCGCAACGCTTCAAACCCGTCTATGCTTCTTCGTGGAAGCTTGCTAAACCAAGTTCGCGCATTCCCCACTAATGTAGAGTTAAACATATGGCACCACATAGGTTGTGGCCAACTTTCGATAGTAGTAGCGGATTCGAAAATTTTTAGGTGATCGTTAGGATCACCCGTTCCATCATATGTTTTAACATTGGCGGGCATGCGCCTTTTCTTGCCATCCGAATAATCGCTGATGCGTCTTGTGGATGCATCAACCTTTTGGCGACGCCAAGGAAGAGATATGTCCTCGTCTTCTTCCTCGCGATGTCTTCCTCTGGACTTCCAGTGTCCTGTCTCTTTGTCCTCGTTGTCCGAGGAGCTACTTGAGGAAGAATCGTTCTTTTTGCGGCGTTTGCGCCGTTTTTCCTCAAAGTCCGAGCTTAAGGGGCTTTCACTTGGGGAAACTCGTCTTCCCAGTCTGTCATGAACTCTTCTGCTTCCAAATCTAGAAGAGCTCTCGCTCGGTGAGCGCCGTCATCCAAGTCTATCACGGATTCTGCGATTACCAAGCCTAGAGTGGGCATTAGTACGCCTCTCATTGTCTTCGTATTCCTCCGAGTATTGTGAGTTGGATGCTGTACCGAGCCTAGCGTGGATATCGGTACGCCTCTCATTGTTTTCGCGCTCTAGATGGCGCGGTGGGGAGTTTTCATTAAAGTTAAGCCGAGCTTGTAAGCTCTGACTTGACCTTCTTCTTGCCTCCTCTTACAGGAGGTTAGCTAATGCTTCATAATTTCGGGATACAAAATTATTTAGCGTTAACTCATGCGTGTCTTCTTCCAGCGCATCCCGGTTAGGCGCGCCTATCCCGGTTAGGCGCGCCTGGCAGCATAGTGTTGTCCACAATAGGTGCCGTTTGATAGGGAGTATTGAAGAGAGTGCGCTGAAGTTCTTCAGTGTTTGGAACCACCGTGGTGGTCTGAGTAGTCACTGCGGGCAACTCTACCGTTGGAAGAGTTGGGGTTGGTCCCGATTCTTGGTGGCCAGGCGCACTGGTTGTTCCAAAGGTCTGCCTAGAGGTTGGATCTTGATAGTTCCTCCTCTGGGGATCACCACGTGTCTTATCCAACTGCGGAGTCCACTGGTTTGCGTTTTTGTGTTTCGTCATCCTAGTTCTTAGTGTAGGGTCCCCACGGATGGCGCCACTTGTTGATACAAAAGTTGGACGTTCCTTGTTTTGGGTTCCTGTTCTCGTACCAATTAGATCTTAATGCTTGAGACCTGCGCACTAATAAAGCAAACAAACACCGTTAGGCTTATCGTGGGATTGTTTCCCACAATTATCCTCCGGCGTGAGAGTAAGTAATCGATTTAGGGTTGTGTGAAGAGTTAGGGTTGTAAGTCGTACCTTTAACGAGAGCTATGATGCCCTATATATATACATACGAAACTGATAAGGTTTCGTGTTCCTCACTCTTTGGCGTGTCCGCCGATATCGGATATTTGTTATATATCTCCTTAATAGGAGCTATCGTATATCTAATCCATAAATAACTTTGGGTTTGGGCCTCGTGAGCCCAAACCGTTATCATAGTAGCCCACACGTGGTGGGCTTAATGTTAGTGACGTCTAATATTCGGATTCGTGACCCGAATATAGACTATACTTCATCAATATTGTTAACCAAATAAGGGATCAAATAGAAAGTCCATGCTATTAACTATTAAGGAACCAGCTGGTCCATGCTTTAGAGTTTAGACACGTTCTTCTTCCTTTTCATTCCAACTTTTTTTCCTCTTTCCCTCCGGCTTCATTTCTCTTTCTTATCTCATGATTCTTTTCCACTTTTAATTTCTTAAACCATTATCTAAGATTAAAATTCTAGATTTAATTACTTCAATGAGGATTCCAACCCGCGCATTGCTACAGAGCGTTTGTATACGATATTATTGTATGTGCTAGAAGCATAAATCCACAAAAATTAAGATAAGGTTAGTTATGTTAGGTTTCTTAGTTAAGATAAGCCCTATTGTATTAACTAACGTGACATCACAACCATAATGAATTTAACTAAAACCTTTTAATACAATTAATATAAGTTACACGTCGAACAATTTGAATAACATAAAAACCGAGTACAAAAAAATGTAAACTCAATCACAAAGCAACATTGAAAAAAGTTATTAGATACATCATTAAAAACCTAAAATTCAAAAGATCATTGAAAAAAATGATGATGAGGATGGTGCTGACGATGATGAGCACTATGACTGTAATGTAATGAAATTGTCTCTGTCAAAAATAAAACGTGTTTGAGATAAAACTAAAACAATCGACAGCGATGATGACGATCCTAGATGTATTTCAATCTTGAGAATTAAAGAACACCCACCATTCCTTATGGTAGGTGTCCTTTTATTCTAAAGATGGAAATACATCTAGAATCGTATTCACCAATGTCCTCTCTTTTAATCTCTTCTGAAACCCGGTTTAACCGTGGCCATATGCTATTGATGTTTTCTGACACAAATATGCCTCACCTTGTGGAGCTGGAAGAGATCTGAAGCTTTCTTGCTAATAAAAATTTAATACAATGTCAGTTTAAACAGTTATATTTGAAGCAACAGGACAAAGTATATTATATATCTAAATAAGCCAAAACCCACATTGGAGAAAGTTATTAGCCATATCTTGAAGAACTATGAAGTTTGTATCTACACAATCAGTGTAAAGTATTAGAAATGTAGACGAAGCACAACAACATAATGAACAAAAAAGTAGCAGACGAATTGATTTTGGAATACATGAGTTGTCATAACTTGTCAGCTCATATGCTCTAACTATTTAAGGATCATGTCCCTTTTTCAGAGTAGAATCTATGTCAGGATCTCTTACCAATCATTAGACATTTATCTGTGAATTTGATCATTTAGTATTTAGGCTATTCACGATATATCGAGTGGAAAGAATAAGAATGAGTTGAGGATGGGATAAATTGATATGCAGGCCTTCTATGATACGTGCAACCAGCATTTTTTTGTAAAAAGAAGGTTAGGTAAAGACCTTTTTCTTAACATAACATATCCTTGCAAGTACCGCAGAAAGCCTCCAAATCAATTCTTCTCATCCTCCGCATGCCAACATTAGCATGTCCAATTGACATTCCTTGAATTTCCTAAATACAAAAATGAAAAATATTTATTCCTTGGCTCACACATTGTATTGGTTGCAAAACCTTGTTGCTTTTTATACTTTCTAGATTCTGCCATGGCAAAATTAAAATCAGAGGGTGACAAAATCATCATAGCCCGACAACCACCATCCAACCGATTTATAAAAAAATCGGTTAAATGCTCCAAACGATTCTTCAGAATTCCTTTCATCAATTGTTGATTATAGAAAGCATGTATAAAGCACGCAACTAACCTCTAAAATTAGGTGGCAACTCACTGAAAACCCACCATGAAACATAACGGTATCAGTGCCACATAGTTTAGGTAACCAATCTTCTTTTAGCAGCGTGAACCGATAAACAATCTGAGAAATCCTAAGCAGAATCGCGTATAGAAAATATAGGAACAACAGACAATAAACCTGCAAGTATAGCATCTCATGTATACCTACAAAATCACGATCATTAAAGAATGCCATATTTGATTAGGCTCAATTACGCAAAGAATAAAAAGAGCAGGTTTAATCTGCCATGGCTGCGACCATAGTAAGTTACCCTGCCAATATGCGGATAATCTTAGCTTTCTTCGATTGTGATCAGACACTGTCAAATCAATCATCATAGCCTCTTATAGTTTCGACTATCGACAATAAATAGCTTAATTTGTAGTAAAAGAATCCAATAATTTGTGTCTGTAAAAGTCACATGTGGTTTGTATGTTAGAAATCATGTGTGATTTGTTTGTTAGGAATCTCGTGTGATTTTATAAACCACATGTGATTTCATAACATCAAATAAGTGGGTCATTTGAATTTGAGTTTGGCATTTGAAATTTGTAGATCGATTTTGTGTATGAAGACTTGATTATTATCATGTCCTTTGGATTTTGTTCGATCATTGAAACTTTGTTACTTTAAAAATTTTGGGATCTTTGTTTGTTGGGCGTTGAAGTTGGTTGCATAAATTTGATTGTTTTGGCTTATGTTAATAACATTGTATTGTCTTTATTCAAACAAGGGGCATCTCAAGGATAAAGTAAAGCTACAGCTTTAAGCTTTAGTTTTTTAAGGCCTCCAAGTTCTACGCTTCATCCTTTTATATCGAGTTTTATGCCTCATATTTAATAGAACTCCAACTTTCTAGGATTTTTTTGATATAGATTTTGGGTGTTCAAAGAACAGTTGTATTAAATAATCAAAAATTAATTAGAATTTACTAAAAAGTTGGGATGTAAGAATTGTCAGTTTTGGAACACATTTAAAAGTTTTCTAAAAGTATAGATATTTGGATATTCAAATGTATAAAACATGTCATTCGAAATTTCGGATATCCGAATTAAAAAAAACTTAGCTAAAGTAATGACTCCAAAATAAATCTATCATCGCAAATTTCGATTATCCAAGTTTGTGACATAACTACACTAGGTTGAAAGAGATCTTGACAATCGAGATTCTCGTATGCAGCACTTTTTTATGGATTGCTATACCGAGTATGATGTTAGTTTTTAATGATATTACTTTAAAGAATATTGTCATAGAGTGCGTCTGTCAAATTCAATATGAATAACAATGCCGTATGACTCGAACCAACATTAATAACGCTTAGCACTAGCTTCATGCAAAAGGGTCACATTAAGGCTTACCCTTAGATGGCAACCTACACCCTAAGTAAAAAAGATATTAAAAATCAAGATCTTAATGTCATTTGTACAAGACCTTATGAGATTTCCAAAACCAAGAGATTAACTGAGGTTAAGTTTGATCCCCGTCAAGTTCACGTAAAAGACCAACAACTTCGAGATTTCAAGTACAAGCTAGACCACCAATACATATGGATATGAGTTAACATGGAATTTAAAATCAAGATCAAGCTCGCAAGGTTTCCCCACATAGACACAAATTGTTGGATTTTACTTCTTCGTTATACGGATACTCCCGTTGAGAGCATAATTCATTTGAAAAGATGTGACATGAAAGAAGTTCAATGTATGCCTTCAATTCTCCGCAAACCCAATGAACCAATCCTACCCATCCATTTTTTATCAAAAAAATAAAAAAATAAAAATAAAAACTTTCACCTTTTTCTAAAATTAATATATCTTGCAAATGCTAAATCGTTAAGCGACCAGAAAAATACACCATTGCAACTATAATTTTTTGTATCTTTCGGTACACAGGCATTTCGATAAATTTTCGACGAACTTTTTTTTTCGAGTTTTGTTTTAATATTAAAATTTGTGTCTATAAAAATCACATGTGATTTTTATTTTAGGAATTACGCGTGATTTCACAATTACATATGATTTGTATGTTAGGAATCTCTTTTGATTTGATAAATCACATGTGATTTCATAAACAACATGCTATTTCATAAAATCAAATAAGTGGGTCATTTGAATTTGAGATTGGTATTTGAAATTTGTAAATCGATTTGTTGTATGACAACTTATTATCATGTCCATTGGATTTTGTTCGATCGTTGAAAGTTTGTTACTTTGAAATTTTTGAGATCTTTGTTTGTTGGGCTTTGAAGTTGGTTGCCAAAATTTGATTGTCTTTGTTGAAGATCGTCTGAGCTGATTTGTTTGTTTGGTTGACCATTTGGAATTTGTTAGTTAACGTTTGATTGTTTGTTTTGAAGTTATATGCATTTTCTTTGGATCGATTTTGTTTTTGGATTGCTTTTGGGAATATATTTTTTGTTTTGAATTAGGCTAGTATCTCTTGCGTTTGGGAATTGAAATTTTGAATTTGATTTGAAATAGGTAGAGAAGTTTATGTTATGGTAAAGATTATTAGAAAAGTAATGTTACACCCCGTGAATGCTTTGACCAAAAACTTTGACTTCATACGCGGAAACGACCCAACTTTGACCTTCATTCCAAAACTCTTTTGACCATTAGCAAAATCCTTAGACATATAGACCTTTAAATCATTTTTAAATGAAACTAGATTCAAATACTTTTAAAAAGACGAGTGGCACCCTAAAGTGCACTACAACCCATCTTGTGCATTAAGAACCCATAAAATGCACTACAACCCATCTTGTGCATTAAGAACCCATAAAATGCACTACAACCCATCTTGTGCACTAAGGACCCGTAAAGTGCACTATAACTCGTATTGTGCACTAAAGACTCCTAAACTGCACTATAGCACCTCTGGTGCACTAAAGACCCCTAAAGTGCACTATAGCCCCTTTGGTGCACTTTTGACCCATTTTTCCAGAAAAAGACTTCTATATCATGACATAGCACCAAAACTTTCAAAAATCATTAGGACATGAATTAGATCCTTTTTGAATGTTAGAAAAAATCTCATTTGATAGTGATTTACCCCTTATTAATTGTAAGAAGAAGATACACTGATTCTTAAAGTTTTGTTATGTGTAATGATTTCTAGATAATCCGTCATCTAAAGTTCAGATTTTGTATGATATTTTGGTATTGGAAAGTTCTAATTTCTGTATGATATTATGGTATTGGATTTGAATTTTGCTATGATATGTAAACGTATGTTTGTGTATATACTGACACAACCCTTGTGTAGACAAAGAACTGAACTTCTGTTGTCACTTATACACATTATGTGTCAGCATAGGAGTGTCACCAAGACCTTTACCGTCGGAACTTCTGCTGACACTTATTATATGTGAAGGAGAAGCTAATTTATCTTTGGTGACACTTTTTTATACTTTTCCTGACACTTTTCGTCTGTCAGCAAATGCCATATTTCTTGTAGTGCATCTTCTTTTCATCGCACAAGAATTCATTTGTTCAATTAAAACCATGAATGCACATACTATATTATCTGATGTTTACTTTAGTAAGTCTACGAATTGTTAAGAAATGTTACGTTTAGCATGAAAAAATTTAAAACCATATAGAACTACACCAAAATAAATACAAAATCTACTTGATTAGCAGCGTCATTATAAACACTGTCAAGCACCTATCTGAAATAAGTTTTTTAATGTTATCTGAGGTTTTTCATGTTTTCTAAACACTACTCAATATATATTTTTGTAACAGGTGGCCAGGGGAAATATGTTGGTTGGCAGCTTGCAAAATCAATAGGAACATAAATTTATGAGTACAGGTCAAAACCGATAGCGTACTGATGAGTTGACCTATAACACTTACTTGAATAGTTATGCTTTTGTAAGTAATTAGTGTGTTAATATTTTGTTTTAGTAATGATTTATTTTATTATTATTATTTTATTGTTATTATTATTATTATTATTATTATTATTATTATTATTATTATTATTATTATTATTATTATTATTATTATTATTTTATTTATTGAAACATAACAATTTTACATAAAGTTGGATGGAAGTCTAGACACAAACTGTGCTCCCAATCCTTTCTGAATACAAAAGCTAACTCTATGAAAGATAAAAATACCACTTTTAGCATTATTAGAGTGGCTAATGGCAATAGACTTAGTACGTGAAAGTGTGTCCAAAGCCTCTGCATCGAATTCCCCGAATGTTGAAAAAGCAAACGGTATGAACTTGTATCCGTTGTCCTCACATTTTGACACATACTTTCTCTTTTTCTTCTCCACGGCATTGTGCAAGGCTACCCCAGGAGCCCATGAAGTCGCCCCAATACCAGCGAATGGAGAGATACCAGTCACATCCAAGCATGCATCTTTACCTTGAAGCCAATTAAATAATAACAAGTCTGCAGGTCGTAGCTCCTTCCCATCCTCCGAAAGGAACCCCAAAGGAGTCTCCTTACGCACCATGATCCCAACCTTAGAACATATATCAACAAGAATATCACGTACCAGATTATGCCTGAACTTCACACCCACTTCACTAGAGCAGTGGACCGCGTGATCCCCCCATATGTCCATACGATGCACATTACAACTCGGGCAAATGCTACCTTCAGAGAACATAGGTACAGTAAGCCTATAACACAACACAGATCGAAATTGGCGATGGTTCATCCTCTGCCCCAAGCCGTCAATAGGGATGGTGAAAAGAAAATCCTGTGCATGTGGGGCGCGTATACAACTGAGAATAGCCACCTGTCTTGGACTTAACGAGTACTTAGAAACAAGGTCTTTCTCAATGACACCAAAATAACACTTTGCCAAGGTTTTCATCATTTGGGGGACAGAAGCGCCATTGGTGACAGAGAGAGCGTCTAAGTTACAAGTACTGTTGAAAGTATCAAGAGCATACTGAAATGAAGGACCATAGGAGACAATACCAGTTTTAGTCAGAATCTTGTCTTGTAGATCACTTGTTTGTATACGGGAGGCGAGAAAAGCATACTGGATGATGTCACCCGCTGAAAGGATACCCAGACCTCCCAACTTGATTGGAAGAGTGGCAAGACGCCACTGCCAATCACCAAAACCCGGCCCTGAGGCGGTAACAATCTTCTCTAAAGAAGTACGTGAAGACTGATCAAACCGAACCTGGGCCTCCTGTAAATACAAAGGAGAACACGTCCTCAACGCATAAGATAATTTTGCAACCCCGGCACAACTGCGAAGAAGAAGGAGCTCACATTGGGGATCATGAAGGTTTTGGATTTCCTCCATTAAGGTGATGGTTTTAGAAACCCTTTTCAAAGCCAAATCTCGACAAAAACTATCATCCAAACTGACAGAACCACCAAGAAGTTTGACACCATTGAGCGGGCGAGAGATACTTCTAGGATCCTCCACCGGCCAGAAGAGTTCAGTTTTATCAACATTCTAAATAAACCACGAGCCGGACCATCCGTCCTGATGATGTCAAGTGCCTTAGCAACCATAAGGGTATCTCCAACAATAGTACCGTCATCAAGATACCAAGCCTGAAGGGTAAGCTCACAAGACTGATTAATAGACTGAACCAAATGGTGCAAAGCTAAGGCAAACAACAAAGGACCTAACGGATCCCCTTGTTGAACCCCTTGACAAGACCAAAGGATAGAGTCATCATAATAAAGCCTAGCAGGTCGGGCATAACAGAACTTAACCCAAGGAGCAATGGATGGGCAACGCGCCTTGCTTCTTGAAGTAATACGCTCCTGTCGACAAGATTGAAAGCATTTTTAAAATCCACCAAGAGCATAGAAAGCCCAACCTCGTTACTATTATTATTATTATTATTATTATTATTATTATTATTATTATTATTATTATTACTACTACTACTATTATTATTATTATTATTATTATTATTATTATTATTATTATTATTATTATTATTATTTATTTATTTATTTTTCATTAAGAAACTATAAGATGTTTTATGCACAGTAAAAGTAGACTCTAGTCCAGTTTCAATGCATCAAAAGAGTAATTCTTCACTTAACACATTTTATTCATAATACTGATGAAATATCGTGACATGTAAGGTGCAAACATACAAACATACTTTTATAACACATGTAAAAGCATAATATCAGCCAAGATTTAACATCCGAGTTAAGCAAGCTGAGGATCAATCACTTGTCCCATAAACAAGACGACTCCACTAATGTCTTCTCTAATTACGAACAAGAAAGGATGATCTGCCACAAAGTCGACCTTTACATCAGGCATCCTCGCGGAGCAAAACGCAATGCCTGCAGTTACTGCTGCAGCTTCAGTACCTTCTTCATTCACCTCAATAAATGATTTATGATGAATGCTCGAAACATATAGGTTTTGACCCACTGATGGATCCACCATTTCGGTCAAACCTTCTTCACCGGTAAAAGGCAATGCAAGACCTAATTCCTTCAACACGTCAGAAGCTTCAAACCCGAATGAGATCTTAAATTTTGGGATCAAAAACTGTCCTACTTCTGTTTTTCTGTNAGTAAAAGTAGACTCTAGTCCAGTTTCAATGCATCAAAAGAGTAATTCTTCACTTAACACATTTTATTCATAATACTGATGAAATATCGTGACATGTAAGGTGCAAACATACAAACATACTTTTATAACACATGTAAAAGCATAATATCAGCCAAGATTTAACATCCGAGTTAAGCAAGCTGAGGATCAATCACTTGTCCCATAAACAAGACGACTCCACTAATGTCTTCTCTAATTACGAACAAGAAAGGATGATCTGCCACAAAGTCGACCTTTACATCAGGCATCCTCGCGGAGCAAAACGCAATGCCTGCAGTTACTGCTGCAGCTTCAGTACCTTCTTCATTCACCTCAATAAATGATTTATGATGAATGCTCGAAACATATAGGTTTTGACCCACTGATGGATCCACCATTTCGGTCAAACCTTCTTCACCGGTAAAAGGCAATGCAAGACCTAATTCCTTCAACACGTCAGAAGCTTCAAACCCGAATGAGATCTTAAATTTTGGGATCAAAAACTGTCCTACTTCTGTTTTTCGGTGTGGCATGCGATGGTCCAAGAAGTCGGATTCGGAACCTATTTTTTGTATCAATTGTGGGAGGCCATCTTTTTCATTTGGGAGGAAAAAGTTCATCGTGAAACGACGTTCATCTTCACCTTGTGAATAGTGAAGACGCAAGACTTTAAAACCATCGTAATCACGCACAAATTGTTTCTTCTTGCTGGTCATGAATGGTACTTGAACTTTGCTCCCATCAAGAAGGTGAAAGTCATAGTCCTTTGTCTTTGACGGGTCAAACTTTTCATTCCAGGCTCCCTTGAAATAGACTGCATTGGCAAAGATGAGCCTGGTATCGCTGTTGACAGCACCAGCAGGAAGGATCTCCTTGATAAGGCCACTCGTCTGCTGATGGGCCCACAAATTCACTTCATTGGTTATCTCAGCAGCCTTCATTAATCAAACGGGTAAGTACAAATGTTAGACATGACAATTGCCAAATAACTCTATGTGCACAGTGTTATATTATTCGTATATCGAAACTTGCTAATCGTGTGCTTTCAGTCACATGAATGAATGGTTAGTATAATCTACTTATATGTTTTTTCTTTTTGCTCTTTTACTACATCTGTTGTTGTTTTTTTTTGAACATATACTAAATATGTTGTTTAATCACGCTGCAACAATCTAATTCAAATACAAGAAATTAACAAATGCAAAATACAACTAAAACTGACCTTGTTCCGGAAATCAACTTGATAAGAAGCCGCGTTATAAACAGTATCCAAAACCTGTTGATAAGAAGGTTTAAGAGACACGGTCTGCTCTAACCATACCCCGTTTGCAAACAACAAACGAGGTCCACCACTTGGGCTCCCATCAGCCATCAAGGACACAAGCTGAGAAGAAAGCGCATTAAGGTCATGGACAGTGCTGGCTCTGAGAAACGAAAGCAACTGGTCAAGTGTTTTCCCGTTGGAACCCCCGACAATCAAGCTTAAAACGACATGGATGGAAAGTGGAGAGAAAACAACGTTAGATTTTGAGGATTGTTTAGAAAAAAGGTGGTTTGCATGTGTGACTGAGACATGGGTTTTGTTGGTTATTGATTGTTGAATATCCATTTGTGTTCTTGAGATAAAAGCAAGTAGAGTTTGATTTAATGAGACAGTGATGATCGGTTGGTATTTAAAGTCCGTGCTTTAGCTAACGCTATTAAGGAACCTGGTGCTTTGACTAAGAGTATGGGGAGTCATAACATGTTAACACCAAGTTTTTGGTGCCACGTCAGCGCCACATCATTTCAACACCAAACAACATAACACCAAAAAACACCAGGAAATCATAACACCAAATAACACCACTTTTTACAAATTTATAAATTCCACCCTCAACACTTTCATTTATTAAAATTCAAACATTTTATTAATAAAACTAAAACATTACAATAGAAAATAAAAACATTACAATAAAAAAAATACATAATAGAAATTAAGAAATGAAACATACGAAAATACATAATAAACTAGT